>CASBRV010000203.1:0-34974 GCA_949128135.1 Parasteatoda lunata | reverse complement strand
CTATTTCCTTTGGTAGGGTACACTAGTGCAAGGTAATACAACACCTGGTCTAACTAAAACATTAAAGGTTAATATTAAGGTCTGATAGGAGGCATTTCTCTTACTATTGAAAAAATGCACTGTTTTACATATACATACATAGTAAAGTTCGGGTTCACGCTGTGTACCCCCTATGGGGTCTATAATTATTTCCTTTGGTAGGGTACACTAGTACAAGGTAATATAACACCTGGTCTAATTACAACATTAAAGATCAATATTGAGGTCTGATAGGAGGCATTTTTCTTAACATTGAAAAATGCACTGTTTTAGGTATACATACATAGTAAAGTGCGGGGTCACGCTGTGTACCCCCTATGGTGTCTATAATTATTTCCTTTGGTAGGGTACACTAGTAACCCGTAATATAATACCTGGCCCAATTACAACATTAAAGGTTAATATTAAGGTCTGATAGGAGGCATTTTTCTTAATATTGAAAAATGCATTGTTTTAAATATACATATATAGTAAAATGCGGGGTCACACTGTGTACCCCCTATGGGCTCTAAAATTATTTCCTTTGGTAGGGTACACTAGTACTCCGTAATATAATACCTGGTCCAATTACAACATTAAAGGTTAATATTAAGGTCTGATATGAAGCCATTTGTTAACAATGAGAAAAGACTTAAAATTGCTCCGTATGAACGCTTTTCGGAAGGCGAATTTCCTCAAAATAAAGCTTCTCCCAACACTTTTTGAGATATACATACATAGAAAATCTATTTCTCCTCTTGAAAAAAGACTTACAATTTCTGCCTATAAAAGCTCTTCGGAAGGCGAGTTTCTTGGAAATAGAGCTTCTCGCAACACTATTTTAGCTATAGAAAAAGAGTAAAATTCGGGGTCACGCTGTGTACCCCCTATGCGGTCTATAATTTTTTCCTTTGGTAGGGTACACGAGTACAAGGTAATATAACACCTGGTCCAATTACAACATTAAAGGTCAATATTGAGGTCTGATAGGAGGCATTTTTCTTAACATTGAAAAATGCACTGTTTTAGGTATACATACATACATAGTAAAGTGCGGGGTCACGCTGTGTACCCCCTATGGTGTCTATAATTATTTCCTTTGGTAGGGTACACTAGTACAAGGTAATATAACACCTGGTCCACTTAAAATATTAAGGGTCAATATTAAGGTCTGATAGGAGGCTTTGTTAACATTAAGAAAAGACTTTGAATTTCTGCGTATAAAAGCTCTTCGGAAGGCGAATTTCTTCGAAATAAAGCTTCTCGCAACACTTTTGGAAATACACAAAAACAGTAAAATTCGGGGTCACGCTGTGTACCCCCTATGCGGTCTATAATTTTTTCCTTTGGTAGGGTACACGAGTACAAGGTAATATAACACCTGGTCCAATTACAACATTAAAGGTCAATATTGAGGTCTGATAGGAGGCATTTTTCTTAACATTGAAAAATGCACTGTTTTAGGTATACATACATAGTAAAGTGCGGGGTCACGCTGTGTACCCCCTATGGTGTCTATAATTATTTCCTTTGGTAGGGTACACTAGTACAAGGTAATATAACACCTGGTCCACTTAAAATATTAAGGGTCAATATTAAGGTCTGATAGGAGGCTTTGTTAACATTAAGAAAAGACTTTGAATTTCTGCGTATAAAAGCTCTTCGGAAGGCGAATTTCTTCGAAATAAAGCTTCTCGCAACACTTTTGGAAATACACAAAAACAGTAAAATTCGGGGTCATGCAGTGTACCCCCTATGCGGTCTATAATTTTTTCCTTTGGTAGGGTACACGAGTACAAGGTAATATAACACCTGGTCCAATTACAACATTAAAGGTCAATATTGAGGTCTGATAGGAGGCATTTTTCTTAACATTGAAAAATGCACTGTTTCAGGTATACATACATAGTAAAGTGCGGGGTCACGCTGTGTACCCCCTATGGTGTCTATAATTATTTCCTTTGGTAGGGTACACTAGTACAAGGTAATATAACACCTGGTCCACTTAAAATATTTAGGGTCAATATTAAGGTCTGATAGGAGGGTTTGTTAACATTGAGAAAAGACGTAGAATTTCTGCGTATAAAAGCTCTTCAGAAGGCGAATTTCTTCGAAATAAAGCTTCTCGCAACACTTTTGGAGATATACAAAAACAGTAAAATTCGGGGTCGCGCTGTGTACCCCCTATGGGGTCTATATTTATGTCCTTTGGTAGGGCACACTAGTACCCCGCAATATAATACCTGGTCCAATTACAACACTAAAGGTTAATATTAAGGTCTGATAGGCGGCATTTTTCTTAACATTGAAAAATGCATTGTTTTATATATACAAAAACAGTAAAATTCGGGGTCACGCTGTGTACCCCCTATGGTGTCTATAATTATTTCCTTTGGTAGGGTACACTAGTAACCCGTAATATAATACCTGGCCCAATTACAACATTAAAGGTTAATATTAAGGTCTGATATGAAGCCTTTTGTTAACAATGAGAAAAGACTTAGAATTTCTCCGTATTAACGCTTTTCGGAAGGCGAATTTCCTCAAAATAAAGCTTCTCCCAACACTTTTTGAGATATACATACATACATAGAAAATTTATTTCTCTTGAAAAAAGACTTCGAGTTTCTCCGTATAAAGCTACTCAGAAGGCGAATTTCTGCGAAATAAGACTTTTCGCAACACTTTTGGAGATATACAAAAACAGTAAAATTCGGGGTCACGCTGTGTACCCCCTATGGGGTCTATAATTATATCCTTTGGTAGGGTACACGAGTACAAGGTAATATAACACCTGGTCCATTTACAACATTAAAGGTTAATATAAAGGTCTGATAGGAGGCATTTTTCTTAACATTGAAAAATACATTGTTTTAGATATACAAAAACAGTAAAATTCGGGGTCACGGTGTGTACCCCCTATGGGGTCTATAATTATTTCCTTTGGTAGGGTACACTAGTACCCCATAATATAATACCTGGTCCATTTACAACATTAAAGGTTAATATTAAGGTCTGATAGGAGGCATTTTTCTTAACATTGAAAAATGCATTGTTTTAAATATACATACATAGTAAAATGCGGGGTCACACTGTGTACCCCCTATGGGCTCTAAAATTATTTCCTTTGGTAGGGTACACTAGTACAAGGTAATACAACACCTGGTCCAATTACAACATTAAAGGTTAATATTAAGGTCTGATATGAAGCCATTTGTTAACAATGAGAAAAGACTTTATATTGATCCGTATTAACGCTTTTCGGAAGGCGAATTTCCTCAAAATAAAGCTTCTCGCAACACTTTTGGAGATATACATACATAAAAAATTTATTTCTCCTCCTGAAAACAGACTTAGAATTTCTGCCTATAAAAGCTCTTCAGAAGGCGAATTTCTTGGAAATAGAGCTTCTCGCAACACTATTTTAGCTATACAAAAAGAGTAAAATTCGGGGTCACGCTGTGTACCCCCTATGGGCTCTATAATTATTTCCTTTGGTAGGGTACACTAGTACCAGGTAATATAACACCTGGTCCACTTAAAATATTAAGGGTCAATATTAAGGTCTGATAGGAGGCTTTGTTAACATTAAGAAAAGACTTTGAATTTCTGCGCATAAAAGCTCTTCGGAAGGCGAATTTCTTCGAAATAAAGCTTCTCGCAACACTTTTGGAGATATACAAAAACAGTAAAATTCGGGGTCACGCTGTGTTCTCCCTATGGGCTCTATAATTATTTCCTTTGGTAGGGCACACTAGTACAAGGTAATATAACACCTGGTCCAATTACAACATTAAAGGTTAATATTATAGTATAATATGAAGCCTTTTGTTAACAATGAAAAATGCACTGTTTTAGATATACATACATAGTAAAGTGCGGGGTCACGCTGTGTACCCCCTATGGGCTCTATAATTATTTCCTTTGGTAGGGTACACTAGTACAAGGTAATACAACACCTGGTCCAACTAAAACATTAAAGGTTAATATTAAGGTCTGATAGGAGGCTTTGTTAATATTGAGAATGGACTTAAAATTTTTGCGTATAAGAGCTATTGAGGAGGCGAATTTCTGCGAAATAAAGCTTCTCGAAACACTTTTGGAGATATACAAAAAGAGTAAAATTCGGGGTCACGCTGTGTACCCCCTATGGGCTCTATAATTATTTCCTTTGGTAGGGTACACTAGTACCCCGTAATATAACACCTGGTCCAATTACAACATTAAAGGTTAATATTATAGTATAATATGAAGCCTTTTGTTAACAATGAGAAAAGACTTAGAATTTTTTCGTATTAACGCTTTTCGGAAGGCGAATTTCCTCAAAATAAACCTTCTCCCAACACTTTTTGAGGTATACATACATACATACATAGAAAATTTATTTCTCTCGTAAAAGCAACCCGGCTGCTGCGGTATCCGGAGCGCCTCTGCCGGCAATACACTCCGCTCCTCCGGTACGGGGACCAGCGTCGGAGCCTTCCCGTTGAAAGATTATGCGTATAAAAGATTTTCAGAAGGCGAATTTCTTCAAAATAAAGCTTCTCCCAACACTTTTTGAGATATACATACATAGAAAATTCATTTCTCCTCTTGAAAACAGACTTAGAATTTCTCCGTATAAAAGCTATTCAGAAGGCGAATTTCTGCGAAATAAAGCTTCTCGCAACACTATTTTAGATATACAAAAACAGTAAAATTCGGGGTCACACTGTGTACCCCCTATAGGGTCTATAATTATTTCCTTTAGTAGGGTACACTAGTGCAAGGTAATATAACACCTGGTCCAATTACAACATTAAAGGTTAATATTAAGGTCTGATAGGAGGCATTTTTCTTAACATTGAAAAATGCATTGTTTTAAATATACATACATAGTAAAATGCGGGGTCACACTGTGTACCCCCTATGGGCTCTATAATTATTTCCTTTGGTAGGGTACACTAGTACCCCGTAATATAATACCTGGTCCAATTACAAATTTAAAGGTCAATATTAAGGTCTGATAGGAGGCTTTGTTATTATTGAGAAAAGACTTAGAATTTTTTCGTATTAACGCTTTTCGGAAGGCGAAATTCCTCGAAATAAAGCTTCTCCCAACACTTTTTGAGGTATACATACATACATACACACATACATACATACATACATACATACATAGAAAATTTTTAAAATTTGTTTATTTTTTTTTCTATTGTTAATTTTACATTATATTATTCATTTAATGTCTTTTTCTATATTTTAGAAGGAACTATATATGAAAAATAATTTTTTTAAGTTCGGGAAAGTGAGATCAGAGCTTAAAAACAGGAAAAATCAATTAAAATTAATTTATTCATATTATTTACAATACTTTCGATAGTTTGGCCTGCCTAATATGTTCTCTGTATAAAAACAATCCTCTTTCTTCGTTAAAGAACGCGTAATGGAATAAAAAATAACATAAAATAGGCATGTACGGGTAAGTTTTTAAGACCACATAACTCGCTTTAATATTAAGCTATAAATCTCAAACTCGGTACCAAAATAGGGTACCATGCCCCTAACCCCTGTGCCTAAGGAAATATTTATAGCTTAATTAGGAGGGTCGCAATGGGCCCCCAAAGTACATCGTTAAACTGACCGCGAGATTGCTTTTGAAGCCATCAAGTAGCTCGCTGACCGTGTAATCGTGGTGGAACGGATAGCGTGATAGAAGCTGAGCGAGACGGTGCGGGTTCGAATCCCAGTGTGGACAATTTTTAAAATTTGTTTATTTTTTTTTCTATTGTTAATTTTACATTATATTATTCATTTAATGTCTTTTTCTATATTTTAGAAGGAACTATATATGAAAAATAATTTTTTTAAGTTCGGGAAAGTGAGATCAGAGCTTAAATACAGGAAAAATCAATTAAAATTAATTTATTCATATTATTTACAATACTTCCGATAGTTTGGCCTGCCTAATATGTTCTCTGTATAAAAACAATCCTCTTTCTTCGTTAAAGAACGCGTAATGGAATAAAATATAACATAAAATAGGCATGTACGGGTAAGTTTTTAAGACCACATAACTCGCTTTAATATTAAGCTATAAATCTCAAACTCGGTACCAAAATAGGGTACCATGCCCCCAACCCCTATGCCTAAGGAAATATTTATAGCTTAATTAGGAGGGTCGCAATGGGCCCCCAAAGTACATCGTTAAACTGACCGCGAGATTGCTTTTGAAGCCATCAAGTAGCTCGCTGACCGTGTAATCGTGGTGGAACGGATAGCGTGATAGAAGCTGAGCGAGACGGTGCGGGTTCGAATCCCAGTGTGGACAATTTTTAAAATTTGTTTATTTTTTTTTCTATTGTTAATTTTACATTATATTATTCATTTAATGTCTTTTTCTATATTTTAGAAGGAACTATATATGAAAAATAATTTTTTTAAGTTCGGGAAAGTGAGATCAGAGCTTAAATACAGGAAAAATCAATTAAAATTAATTTATTCATATTATTTACAATACTTCCGATAGTTTGGCCTGCCTAATATGTTCTCTGTATAAAAACAATCCTCTTTCTTCGTTAAAGAACGCGTAATGGAATAAAATATAACATAAAATAGGCATGTACGGGTAAGTTTTTAAGACCACATAACTCGCTTTAATATTAAGCTATAAATCTCAAACTCGGTACCAAAATAGGGTACCATGCCCCCAACCCCTGTGCCTAAGGAAATATTTATAGCTTAATTAGGAGGGTCGCAATGGGCCCCCAAAGTACATCGTTAAACTGACCGCGAGATTGCTTTTGAAGCCATCAAGTAGCTCGCTGACCGTGTAATCGTGGTGGAACGGATAGCGTGATAGAAGTTGAGCGAGACGGTGCGGGTTCGAATCCCAGTGTGGACAATTTTTAAAATTTGTTTATTTTTTTTTTCTATTGTTAATTTTACATTATATTATTCATTTAATGTCTTTTTCTATATTTTAGAAGGAACTATATATGAAAAATAATTTTTTTAAGTTCGGGAAAGTGAGATCAGAGCTTAAATACAGGAAAAATCAATTAAAATTAATTTATTCATATTATTTACAATACTTCCGATAGTTTGGCCTGCCTAATATGTTCTCTGTATAAAAACAATCCTCTTTCTTCGTTAAAGAACGCGTAATGGAATAAAAAATAACATAAAATAGGCATGTACGGGTACGTTTTCAAGACCACATAACTCGCTTTAATATTAAGCTATAAATCTCAAACTCGGTACCAAAATAGGGTACCATGCCCCCAACCCCTGTGCCTAAGGAAATATTTATAGCTTAATTAGGAGGGTCGCAATGGGCCCCCAAAGTACATCGTTAAACTGACCGCGAGATTGCTTTTGAAGCCATCAAGTAGCTCGCTGACCGTGTAATCGTGGTGGAACGGATAGCGTGATAGAAGCTGAGCGAGACGGTGCGGGTTCGAATCCCAGTGTGGACAATTTTTAAAATTTGTTTATTTTTTTTTCTATTGTTAATTTTACATTATATTATTCATTTAATGTCTTTTTCTATATTTTAGAAGGAACTATATATGAAAAATAATTTTTTTAAGTTCGGGAAAGTGAGATCAGAGCTTAAATACAGGAAAAATCAATTAAAATTAATTTATTCATATTATTTACAATACTTCCGATAGTTTGGCCTGCCTAATATGTTCTCTGTATAAAAACAATCCTCTTTCTTCGTTAAAGAACGCGTAATGGAATAAAAAATAACATAAAATAGGCATGTACGGGTAAGTTTTCAAGACCACATAACTCGCTTTAATATTAAGCTATAAATCTCAAACTCGGTACCAAAATAGGGTACCATGCCCCCAACCCCTGTGCCTAAGGAAATATTTATAGCTTAATTAGGAGGGTCGCAATGGGCCCCCAAAGTACATCGTTAAACTGACCGCGAGATTGCTTTTGAAGCCATCAAGTAGCTCGCTGACCGTGTAATCGTGGTGGAACGGATAGCGTGATAGAAGCTGAGCGAGACGGTGCGGGTTCGAATCCCAGTGTGGACAATTTTTAAAATTTGTTTTTTTTTTTTTCTCTAGTTGTGACGTCACTCTCTGGGGGTTAGATTTTAAACTGACGAAGGACAAGCGGTCAAAAAGAAAGACAGCGGACAGAGTTAGCCATTTTAACCCAGTGGAAGCGACCTATTTGAAAAGTGTTTATGTTTGAAAAGCAAACCTTTTGAGAAGTTAGTTCACTTTATCTTATTTAAATACTTTAAAATGTTTCTTCTAATGTATTAATTGGAAATTTTGTGCTGTTTTAATAAAATTTAACGTTTAAATTAATATATAATCACTCCATAATAATGTATATTTTATTGTTTGTAATATATTAAGTACAAACAACATTACAGTACATTTCTGTTGAATATCTTATTTATCTACATATCAATGACGAATAGCTGTTATGTTAATAACAAATAGTTCTACTTTGAAACATAATGTAAACATGTCATGCTTTTTTACTAATCTTGCGTGTAATATTGAAGATCAAGCAATAATACTTATGCATCTACTTATCCATTTACATATATGCTAAAATAATTTTTAATAAATTTTCTTCTTCTAATTTTAGTCTTAAATAATTAGTTTAATTTTTCAGATTAAAATTTTTGGAAGACTGATTTTACCTTCCTTTAAGACTTTAATATGTGTTTTTAAAATTACATAGCATCTTTGTTTTGAATTGTAGTTTTAGTATTAAGTTGATTTTTTTTATAATTATCTTACATTTAACATAGTAATGAATAAGTATCAATAATATTTGCATAAGTTTCTCTCAATTGATTTTTATAAATTAAATATATAAAATGTTAAATATTTGAATTTTTAATTTAAATTTTCAGTCTTGAATAATTGTTATAGTTTTTTGTTTAATTCAAATTTTTAAAAATTCTTTAATTTGATTTGGTAGATTAAGCAAAGATGAAGTCATATTTTATTATTAAGTATCTTTTATTAAATTTTTTTATTTGTTACCAGGCTTGTAATATAGTAGGCATAGGGAATGCTTGATGCATCAATATCTACTAAGGTCTAGTACCTATAAATTTAATTATTTACACACGCATATAAAAACAATTGCTTTTTTGTTTTCAGTTTTGAATTATTAGTACACTTTTTCTCATTTTAAATTCTTGAAACACAGATTATACTCACATATACAAAATTTTGATTTATGTTTTTTAAATTATACTGTAGTTTTAGTTCTGATTTTCCATTTGTTTTGGTTTGAAACATTATATAAACATCAGGTCTTACTTAATTCTTAAGTATTTTCTATTGAGTATTTACCTAACATATAAAATAAATAGCAAGTATCTATCAGTGTGTATAAAAGTGTTTTAAACACCATGACCAATTGCCAATTGCTGTTTAATTTTTTTTAATTAGTCTATTTTCAGTTTTCAAAAATTTATAAATTTTCTGATTACTAACTTAACACCTGATTTTATTTACATTTTAAATTTTAATGTTTTTCAAATTACATTGCAGCTTTATTTTGATTTGCATATTAGTTTAGGTTTGAAGCATTTTGTAAACATAAATCTTATATTACTGTTTTGCTTTTCTTTCAATTACCTGACATTTTTTTTACGAACAACATTAAAAAATAATAATATAATAATAAATAATTTAAATACACAATAAAGTAAAACTAGAAATACACATAATTTTAATTTTGTTTTACTGAGCAAATATTTTGGAAATCTATATATATTTTATGAAGACTAACACATATGATTGTACTATAAATGACTGTGAAAACAATAAAATAATTTTTTAATGAAAATAATGAAAACTAATTTCAATAGATTGAACATACGTATTATTTTATGATGGGCTATGACTTTTTGTATTTTTGCAAAATTTTTAAATATATTTTTAATTTTACTTTGCGTCTTTAGTTTATTTTGGAACATTATGCGTATGAAGTCATATGTCTTTTTTAAACTTATTCAACTTGTAAAATTTTTTTTCTTCAATTATTTTACGCCTTACATGCTATGAAGAGATATTATCTACTGCACTAATATCCATAGGTTTAATTGTCTATCTAAAAAATTAACTGACATTAAGCCGTAATTCTGTTATTCTTGTTTTTACAATATATAAATAAATAGTCTTTAAAATTTATTTTTTTTACTTGTAATAAATAAATTTCATTAAAAAAAGATATCACTGTCTATAAAAGCTATTACTGGAACTAGTTTTGTTTTTAATTTTGCATGAAATAAGTATGAAAAGCAATAAGATATGTTTTCACCATTTTAGTTGCAGAAAGTGACTATTTTAAAACAAATTATGTGACTATTTTGTCATGATATTTTGAATCTGTTTCATGTACTTATTTTTTTATTTCTTACTTTTCGAGCATTAGCTTGACCCATGTGTTATAAATTTGTTAAAGCTATTTCTAAAATTATAATGCACACTTGAGATTTAATTTATAATTTTAGATGCCTTTTCAATTGGAAATATATACAATTGAGTTTTTTTTTTTCTTCCATTTTTCAATTTTTTTTAAAAATTCATATCAAATTAGATATTTATTTTTTTGCAAATAAATGGAACATGCTCAATGTTTTTTTTTTTTTTTTTTTTTTTTTCGCAGATGCCACGATCATGCTGTGTGCCTGGGTGCTCTTCGAGTTACAAAAGAGAAAATAAAAAATAAACTGTAATTTTTATGTTTGTCAGATTTGTTTAGCACCTTATTATTTATTTATGAGTATTGCATTTTTTAATATAGTACAAAAATCTTTATTTTTGTACAGTTTATCAGCATTATTGTAAATAAAAATTTTTTCAACCTTTAGTATCTTTGTATGGTTTGAAATTTAAGAAACAATTGCTTTATATGGTTTATTTTTTCAGCAGGAAATTTATTTTTCATGAAAAAGATTCATGAAAAATACCCGTTTTATATATATATACATAGTAAAGTGCGGGGTCCCACCGTGTACCCCCTATGGGCTCTAAAATTATTTCCTTTGGTAGGGTACACTAGTGCAAGGTAATACAACACCTGGTCCAACTAAAACATTAAAGGTTAATATTAAGGTCTGATAGGAGGCATTTCTCTTACTATTGAAAAAATGCACTGTTTTACATATACATACATAGTAAAGTTCGGGGTCACGCTGTGTACCCCCTATGGGGTCTATAATTGATTCCTTTGGTAGGGTACATTATTACAAGGTAATATAACATCTGGTCCAATTAAAACATTAAAGGTTAATATTAGGGTCTGATATTAGGCATATTTCTTAACATTGAAAAATGCACTGTTTTAGATATATATACATAGTAAAGTGCGAGGTCCCACCGTGTACCCCCTATGGGGTCTACAATTATTTCCTTTGGTAGGGTACACTAGTACCCCGTAATATAATACCTGGTCCAATTACAACATTAAAGGTCAATATTAAGGTCTGATATTAGGCATTTTCCTTAAGATTGAAAAATGCACTGTTTTATATATATATATACATAATAAAGTGCGGGGTCCCACCGTGTACCCCCTATGGGCTCTAAAACTATTTCCTTTGGTAGGGTACACTAGTGCAAGGTAATACAACACCTGGTCTAACTAAAACATTAAAGGTTAATATTAAGGTCTGATAGGAGGCATTTCTCTTACTATTGAAAAAATGCACTGTTTTACATATACATACATAGTAAAGTTCGGGTTCACGCTGTGTACCCCCTATGGGGTCTATAATTATTTCCTTTGGTAGGGTACACTAGTACAAGGTAATATAACACCTGGTCTAATTACAAACAACATTAAAGATCAATATTGAGGTCTGATAGGAGGCATTTTTCTTAACATTGAAAAATGCACTGTTTTAGGTATACATACATAGTAAAGTGCGGGGTCACGCTGTGTACCCCCTATGGTGTCTATAATTATTTCCTTTGGTAGGGTACACTAGTAACCCGTAATATAATACCTGGCCCAATTACAACATTAAAGGTTAATATTAAGGTCTGATAGGAGGCATTTTTCTTAATATTGAAAAATGCATTGTTTTAAATATACATATATAGTAAAATGCGGGGTCACACTGTGTACCCCCTATGGGCTCTAAAATTATTTCCTTTGGTAGGGTACACTAGTACTCCGTAATATAATACCTGGTCCAATTACAACATTAAAGGTTAATATTAAGGTCTGATATGAAGCCATTTGTTAACAATGAGAAAAGACTTAAAATTGCTCCGTATGAACGCTTTTCGGAAGGCGAATTTCCTCAAAATAAAGCTTCTCCCAACACTTTTTGAGATATACATACATAGAAAATCTATTTCTCCTCTTGAAAAAAGACTTACAATTTCTGCCTATAAAAGCTCTTCGGAAGGCGAGTTTCTTGGAAATAGAGCTTCTCGCAACACTATTTTAGCTATAGAAAAAGAGTAAAATTCGGGGTCACGCTGTGTACCCCCTATGCGGTCTATAATTTTTTCCTTTGGTAGGGTACACGAGTACAAGGTAATATAACACCTGGTCCAATTACAACATTAAAGGTCAATATTGAGGTCTGATAGGAGGCATTTTTCTTAACATTGAAAAATGCACTGTTTTAGGTATACATACATAGTAAAGTGCGGGGTCACGCTGTGTACCCCCTATGGTGTCTATAATTATTTCCTTTGGTAGGGTACACTAGTACAAGGTAATATAACACCTGGTCCACTTAAAATATTAAGGGTCAATATTAAGGTCTGATAGGAGGCTTTGTTAACATTAAGAAAAGACTTTGAATTTCTGCGTATAAAAGCTCTTCGGAAGGCGAATTTCTTCGAAATAAAGCTTCTCGCAACACTTTTGGAAATACACAAAAACAGTAAAATTCGGGGTCACGCTGTGTACCCCCTATGCGGTCTATAATTTTTTCCTTTGGTAGGGTACACGAGTACAAGGTAATATAACACCTGGTCCAATTACAACATTAAAGGTCAATATTGAGGTCTGATAGGAGGCATTTTTCTTAACATTGAAAAATGCACTGTTTTAGGTATACATACATAGTAAAGTGCGGGGTCACGCTGTGTACCCCCTATGGTGTCTATAATTATTTCCTTTGGTAGGGTACACTAGTACAAGGTAATATAACACCTGGTCCACTTAAAATATTAAGGGTCAATATTAAGGTCTGATAGGAGGCTTTGTTAACATTAAGAAAAGACTTTGAATTTCTGCGTATAAAAGCTCTTCGGAAGGCGAATTTCTTCGAAATAAAGCTTCTCGCAACACTTTTGGAAATACACAAAAACAGTAAAATTCGGGGTCATGCAGTGTACCCCCTATGCGGTCTATAATTTTTTCCTTTGGTAGGGTACACGAGTACAAGGTAATATAACACCTGGTCCAATTACAACATTAAAGGTCAATATTGAGGTCTGATAGGAGGCATTTTTCTTAACATTGAAAAATGCACTGTTTCAGGTATACATACATAGTAAAGTGCGGGGTCACGCTGTGTACCCCCTATGGTGTCTATAATTATTTCCTTTGGTAGGGTACACTAGTACAAGGTAATATAACACCTGGTCCACTTAAAATATTTAGGGTCAATATTAAGGTCTGATAGGAGGGTTTGTTAACATTGAGAAAAGACGTAGAATTTCTGCGTATAAAAGCTCTTCAGAAGGCGAATTTCTTCGAAATAAAGCTTCTCGCAACACTTTTGGAGATATACAAAAACAGTAAAATTCGGGGTCGCGCTGTGTACCCCCTATGGGGTCTATATTTATGTCCTTTGGTAGGGCACACTAGTACCCCGCAATATAATACCTGGTCCAATTACAACACTAAAGGTTAATATTAAGGTCTGATAGGCGGCATTTTTCTTAACATTGAAAAATGCATTGTTTTATATATACAAAAACAGTAAAATTCGGGGTCACGCTGTGTACCCCCTATGGTGTCTATAATTATTTCCTTTGGTAGGGTACACTAGTAACCCGTAATATAATACCTGGCCCAATTACAACATTAAAGGTTAATATTAAGGTCTGATATGAAGCCTTTTGTTAACAATGAGAAAAGACTTAGAATTTCTCCGTATTAACGCTTTTCGGAAGGCGAATTTCCTCAAAATAAAGCTTCTCCCAACACTTTTTGAGATATACATACATACATAGAAAATTTATTTCTCTTGAAAAAAGACTTCGAGTTTCTCCGTATAAAGCTACTCAGAAGGCGAATTTCTGCGAAATAAGACTTTTCGCAACACTTTTGGAGATATACAAAAACAGTAAAATTCGGGGTCACGGTGTGTACCCCCTATGGGGTCTATAATTATTTCCTTTGGTAGGGTACACTAGTACCCCATAATATAATACCTGGTCCATTTACAACATTAAAGGTTAATATTAAGGTCTGATAGGAGGCATTTTTCTTAACATTGAAAAATGCATTGTTTTAAATATACATACATAGTAAAATGCGGGGTCACACTGTGTACCCCCTATGGGCTCTAAAATTATTTCCTTTGGTAGGGTACACTAGTACAAGGTAATACAACACCTGGTCCAATTACAACATTAAAGGTTAATATTAAGGTCTGATATGAAGCCATTTGTTAACAATGAGAAAAGACTTTATATTGATCCGTATTAACGCTTTTCGGAAGGCGAATTTCCTCAAAATAAAGCTTCTCGCAACACTTTTGGAGATATACATACATAAAAAATTTATTTCTCCTCCTGAAAACAGACTTAGAATTTCTGCCTATAAAAGCTCTTCAGAAGGCGAATTTCTTGGAAATAGAGCTTCTCGCAACACTATTTTAGCTATACAAAAAGAGTAAAATTCGGGGTCACGCTGTGTACCCCCTATGGGCTCTATAATTATTTCCTTTGGTAGGGTACACTAGTACCAGGTAATATAACACCTGGTCCACTTAAAATATTAAGGGTCAATATTAAGGTCTGATAGGAGGCTTTGTTAACATTAAGAAAAGACTTTGAATTTCTGCGCATAAAAGCTCTTCGGAAGGCGAATTTCTTCGAAATAAAGCTTCTCGCAACACTTTTGGAGATATACAAAAACAGTAAAATTCGGGGTCACGCTGTGTTCTCCCTATGGGCTCTATAATTATTTCCTTTGGTAGGGCACACTAGTACAAGGTAATATAACACCTGGTCCAATTACAACATTAAAGGTTAATATTATAGTATAATATGAAGCCTTTTGTTAACAATGAAAAATGCACTGTTTTAGATATACATACATAGTAAAGTGCGGGGTCACGCTGTGTACCCCCTATGGGCTCTATAATTATTTCCTTTGGTAGGGTACACTAGTACAAGGTAATACAACACCTGGTCCAACTAAAACATTAAAGGTTAATATTAAGGTCTGATAGGAGGCTTTGTTAATATTGAGAATGGACGTAAAATTTTTGCGTATAAGAGCTATTGAGGAGGCGAATTTCTGCGAAATAAAGCTTCTCGAAACACTTTTGGAGATATACAAAAAGAGTAAAATTCGGGGTCACGCTGTGTACCCCCTATGGGCTCTATAATTATTTCCTTTGGTAGGGTACACTAGTACCCCGTAATATAACACCTGGTCCAATTACAACATTAAAGGTTAATATTATAGTATAATATGAAGCCTTTTGTTAACAATGAGAAAAGACTTAGAATTTTTTCGTATTAACGCTTTTCGGAAGGCGAATTTCCTCAAAATAAACCTTCTCCCAACACTTTTTGAGGTATACATACATACATACATAGAAAATTTATTTCTCTCGTAAAAGCAACCCGGCTGCTGCGGTATCCGGAGCGCCTCTGCCGGCAATACACTCCGCTCCTCCGGTACGGGGACCAGCGTCGGAGCCTTCCCGTTGAAAGATTATGCGTATAAAAGATTTTCAGAAGGCGAATTTCTTCAAAATAAAGCTTCTCCCAACACTTTTTGAGATATACATACATAGAAAATTCATTTCTCCTCTTGAAAACAGACTTAGAATTTCTCCGTATAAAAGCTATTCAGAAGGCGAATTTCTGCGAAATAAAGCTTCTCGCAACACTATTTTAGATATACAAAAACAGTAAAATTCGGGGTCACACTGTGTACCCCCTATAGGGTCTATAATTATTTCCTTTAGTAGGGTACACTAGTGCAAGGTAATATAACACCTGGTCCAATTACAACATTAAAGGTTAATATTAAGGTCTGATAGGAGGCATTTTTCTTAACATTGAAAAATGCATTGTTTTAAATATACATACATAGTAAAATGCGGGGTCACACTGTGTACCCCCTATGGGCTCTATAATTATTTCCTTTGGTAGGGTACACTAGTACCCCGTAATATAATACCTGGTCCAATTACAAATTTAAAGGTCAATATTAAGGTCTGATAGGAGGCTTTGTTATTATTGAGAAAAGACTTAGAATTTTTTCGTATTAACGCTTTTCGGAAGGCGAAATTCCTCGAAATAAAGCTTCTCCCAACACTTTTTGAGGTATACATACATACATACACACATACATACATACATACATACATACATAGAAAATTTTTAAAATTTGTTTATTTTTTTTTCTATTGTTAATTTTACATTATATTATTCATTTAATGTCTTTTTCTATATTTTAGAAGGAACTATATATGAAAAATAATTTTTTTAAGTTCGGGAAAGTGAGATCAGAGCTTAAAAACAGGAAAAATCAATTAAAATTAATTTATTCATATTATTTACAATACTTTCGATAGTTTGGCCTGCCTAATATGTTCTCTGTATAAAAACAATCCTCTTTCTTCGTTAAAGAACGCGTAATGGAATAAAAAATAACATAAAATAGGCATGTACGGGTAAGTTTTTAAGACCACATAACTCGCTTTAATATTAAGCTATAAATCTCAAACTCGGTACCAAAATAGGGTACCATGCCCCTAACCCCTGTGCCTAAGGAAATATTTATAGCTTAATTAGGAGGGTCGCAATGGGCCCCCAAAGTACATCGTTAAACTGACCGCGAGATTGCTTTTGAAGCCATCAAGTAGCTCGCTGACCGTGTAATCGTGGTGGAACGGATAGCGTGATAGAAGCTGAGCGAGACGGTGCGGGTTCGAATCCCAGTGTGGACAATTTTTAAAATTTGTTTATTTTTTTTTCTATTGTTAATTTTACATTATATTATTCATTTAATGTCTTTTTCTATATTTTAGAAGGAACTATATATGAAAAATAATTTTTTTAAGTTCGGGAAAGTGAGATCAGAGCTTAAATACAGGAAAAATCAATTAAAATTAATTTATTCATATTATTTACAATACTTCCGATAGTTTGGCCTGCCTAATATGTTCTCTGTATAAAAACAATCCTCTTTCTTCGTTAAAGAACGCGTAATGGAATAAAATATAACATAAAATAGGCATGTACGGGTAAGTTTTTAAGACCACATAACTCGCTTTAATATTAAGCTATAAATCTCAAACTCGGTACCAAAATAGGGTACCATGCCCCCAACCCCTATGCCTAAGGAAATATTTATAGCTTAATTAGGAGGGTCGCAATGGGCCCCCAAAGTACATCGTTAAACTGACCGCGAGATTGCTTTTGAAGCCATCAAGTAGCTCGCTGACCGTGTAATCGTGGTGGAACGGATAGCGTGATAGAAGCTGAGCGAGACGGTGCGGGTTCGAATCCCAGTGTGGACAATTTTTAAAATTTGTTTATTTTTTTTTCTATTGTTAATTTTACATTATATTATTCATTTAATGTCTTTTTCTATATTTTAGAAGGAACTATATATGAAAAATAATTTTTTTAAGTTCGGGAAAGTGAGATCAGAGCTTAAATACAGGAAAAATCAATTAAAATTAATTTATTCATATTATTTACAATACTTCCGATAGTTTGGCCTGCCTAATATGTTCTCTGTATAAAAACAATCCTCTTTCTTCGTTAAAGAACGCGTAATGGAATAAAATATAACATAAAATAGGCATGTACGGGTAAGTTTTTAAGACCACATAACTCGCTTTAATATTAAGCTATAAATCTCAAACTCGGTACCAAAATAGGGTACCATGCCCCCAACCCCTGTGCCTAAGGAAATATTTATAGCTTAATTAGGAGGGTCGCAATGGGCCCCCAAAGTACATCGTTAAACTGACCGCGAGATTGCTTTTGAAGCCATCAAGTAGCTCGCTGACCGTGTAATCGTGGTGGAACGGATAGCGTGATAGAAGTTGAGCGAGACGGTGCGGGTTCGAATCCCAGTGTGGACAATTTTTAAAATTTGTTTATTTTTTTTTTCTATTGTTAATTTTACATTATATTATTCATTTAATGTCTTTTTCTATATTTTAGAAGGAACTATATATGAAAAATAATTTTTTTAAGTTCGGGAAAGTGAGATCAGAGCTTAAATACAGGAAAAATCAATTAAAATTAATTTATTCATATTATTTACAATACTTCCGATAGTTTGGCCTGCCTAATATGTTCTCTGTATAAAAACAATCCTCTTTCTTCGTTAAAGAACGCGTAATGGAATAAAAAATAACATAAAATAGGCATGTACGGGTAAGTTTTCAAGACCACATAACTCGCTTTAATATTAAGCTATAAATCTCAAACTCGGTACCAAAATAGGGTACCATGCCCCCAACCCCTGTGCCTAAGGAAATATTTATAGCTTAATTAGGAGGGTCGCAATGGGCCCCCAAAGTACATCGTTAAACTGACCGCGAGATTGCTTTTGAAGCCATCAAGTAGCTCGCTGACCGTGTAATCGTGGTGGAACGGATAGCGTGATAGAAGCTGAGCGAGACGGTGCGGGTTCGAATCCCAGTGTGGACAATTTTTAAAATTTGTTTTTTTTTTTTCTCTAGTTGTGACGTCACTCTCTGGGGGTTAGATTTTAAACTGACGAAGGACAAGCGGTCAAAAAGAAAGACAGCGGACAGAGTTAGCCATTTTAACCCAGTGGAAGCGACCTATTTGAAAAGTGTTTATGTTTGAAAAGCAAACCTTTTGAGAAGTAAGTTCACTTTATCTTATTTAAATACTTTAAAATGTTTCTTCTAATGTATTAATTGGAAATTTTGTGCTGTTTTAATAAAATTTAACGTTTAAATTAATATATAATCACTCCATAATAATGTATATTTTATTGTTTGTAATATATTAAGTACAAACAACATTACAGTACATTTCTGTTGAATATCTTATTTATCTACATATCAATGACGAATAGCTGTTATGTTAATAACAAATAGTTCTACTTTGAAACATAATGTAAACATGTCATGCTTTTTTACTAATCTTGCGTGTAATATTGAAGATCAAGCAATAATACTTATGCATCTACTTATCCATTTACATATATGCTAAAATAATTTTTAATAAATTTTCTTCTTCTAATTTTAGTCTTAAATAATTAGTTTAATTTTTCAGATTAAAATTTTTGGAAGACTGATTTTACCTTCCTTTAAGACTTTAATATGTGTTTTTAAAATTACATAGCATCTTTGTTTTGAATTGTAGTTTTAGTATTAAGTTGATTTTTTTTATAATTATCTTACATTTAACATAGTAATGAATAAGTATCAATAATATTTGCATAAGTTTCTCTCAATTGATTTTTATAAATTAAATATATAAAATGTTAAATATTTGAATTTTTAATTTAAATTTTCAGTCTTGAATAATTGTTATAGTTTTTTGTTTAATTCAAATTTTTAAAAATTCTTTAATTTGATTTGGTAGATTAAGCAAAGATGAAGTCATATTTTATTATTAAGTATCTTTTATTAAATTTTTTTATTTGTTACCAGGCTTGTAATATAGTAGGCATAGGGAATGCTTGATGCATCAATATCTACTAAGGTCTAGTACCTATAAATTTAATTATTTACACACGCATATAAAAACAATTGCTTTTTTGTTTTCAGTTTTGAATTATTAGTACAATTTTTCTCATTTTAAATTCTTGAAACACAGATTATACTCACATATACAAAATTTTGATTTATGTTTTTTAAATTATACTGTAGTTTTAGTTCTGATTTTCCATTTGTTTTGGTTTGAAACATTATATAAACATCAGGTCTTACTTAATTCTTAAGTATTTTCTATTGAGTATTTACCTAACATATAAAATAAATAGCAAGTATCTATCAGTGTGTATAAAAGTGTTTTAAACACCATGACCAATTGCCAATTGCTGTTTAATTTTTTTTAATTAGTCTATTTTCAGTTTTCAAAAATTTATAAATTTTCTGATTACTAACTTAACACCTGATTTTATTTACATTTTAAATTTTAATGTTTTTCAAATTACATTGCAGCTTTATTTTGATTTGCATATTAGTTTAGGTTTGAAGCATTTTGTAAACATAAATCTTATATTACTGTTTTGCTTTTCTTTCAATTACCTGACATTTTTTTTACGAACAACATTAAAAAATAATAATATAATAATAAATAATTTAAATACACAATAAAGTAAAACTAGAAATACACATAATTTTAATTTTGTTTTACTGAGCAAATATTTTGGAAATCTATATATATTTTATGAAGACTAACACATATGATTGTACTATAAATGACTGTGAAAACAATAAAATAATTTTTTAATGAAAATAATGAAAACTAATTTCAATAGATTGAACATACGTATTATTTTATGATGGGCTATGACTTTTTGTATTTTTGCAAAATTTTTAAATATATTTTTAATTTTACTTTGCGTCTTTAGTTTATTTTGGAACATTATGCGTATGAAGTCATATGTCTTTTTTAAACTTATTCAACTTGTAAAATTTTTTTTCTTCAATTATTTTACGCCTTACATGCTATGAAGAGATATTATCTACTGCACTAATATCCATAGGTTTAATTGTCTATCTAAAAAATTAACTGACATTAAGCCGTAATTCTGTTATTCTTGTTTTTACAATATATAAATAAATAGTCTTTAAAATTTATTTTTTTTACTTGTAATAAATAAATTTCATTAAAAAAAGATATCACTGTCTATAAAAGCTATTACTGGAACTAGTTTTGTTTTTAATTTTGCATGAAATAAGTATGAAAAGCAATAAGATATGTTTTCACCATTTTAGTTGCAGAAAGTGACTATTTTAAAACAAATTATGTGACTATTTTGTCATGATATTTTGAATCTGTTTCATGTACTTATTTTTTTATTTCTTACTTTTCGAGCATTAGCTTGACCCATGTGTTATAAATTTGTTAAAGCTATTTCTAAAATTATAATGCACACTTGAGATTTAATTTATAATTTTAGATGCCTTTTCAATTGGCAATATATATACAATTGAGTTTTTTTTTTTCTTCCATTTTTCAATTTTTTTTAAAAATTCATATCAAATTAGATATTTATTTTTTTGCAAATAAATGGAACATGCTCAATGTTTTTTTTTTTTTTTTTTTTTTTTTCGCAGATGCCACGATCATGCTGTGTGCCTGGGTGCTCTTCGAGTTACAAAAGAGAAAATAAAAAATAAACTGTAATTTTTATGTTTGTCAGATTTGTTTAGCACCTTATTATTTATTTATGAGTATTGCATTTTTTAATATAGTACAAAAATCTTTATTTTTGTACAGTTTATCAGCATTATTGTAAATAAAAATTTTTTCAACCTTTAGTATCTTTGTATGGTTTGAAATTTAAGAAACAATTGCTTTATATGGTTTATTTTTTCAGCAGGAAATTTATTTTTCATGAAAAAGATTCATGAAAAATACCCGTTTTATATATATATACATAGTAAAGTGCGGGGTCCCACCGTGTACCCCCTATGGGCTCTAAAATTATTTCCTTTGGTAGGGTACACTAGTGCAAGGTAATACAACACCTGGTCCAACTAAAACATTAAAGGTTAATATTAAGGTCTGATAGGAGGCATTTCTCTTACTATTGAAAAAATGCACTGTTTTACATATACATACATAGTAAAGTTCGGGGTCACGCTGTGTACCCCCTATGGGGTCTATAATTGATTCCTTTGGTAGGGTACATTATTACAAGGTAATATAACATCTGGTCCAATTAAAACATTAAAGGTTAATATTAGGGTCTGATATTAGGCATATTTCTTAACATTGAAAAATGCACTGTTTTAGATATATATACATAGTAAAGTGCGAGGTCCCACCGTGTACCCCCTATGGGGTCTACAATTATTTCCTTTGGTAGGGTACACTAGTACCCCGTAATATAATACCTGGTCCAATTACAACATTAAAGGTCAATATTAAGGTCTGATATTAGGCATTTTCCTTAAGATTGAAAAATGCACTGTTTTATATATATATATACATAATAAAGTGCGGGGTCCCACCGTGTACCCCCTATGGGCTCTAAAACTATTTCCTTTGGTAGGGTACACTAGTGCAAGGTAATACAACACCTGGTCTAACTAAAACATTAAAGGTTAATATTAAGGTCTGATAGGAGGCATTTCTCTTACTATTGAAAAAATGCACTGTTTTACATATACATACATAGTAAAGTTCGGGTTCACGCTGTGTACCCCCTATGGGGTCTATAATTTTTTCCTTTGGTAGGGTACACTAGTACAAGGTAATATAACACCTGGTCTAATTACAACATTAAAGATCAATATTGAGGTCTGATAGGAGGCATTTTTCTTAACATTGAAAAATGCACTGTTTTAGGTATACATACATAGTAAAGTGCGGGGTCACGCTGTGTACCCCCTATGGTGTCTATAATTATTTCCTTTGGTAGGGTACACTAGTAACCCGTAATATAATACCTGGCCCAATTACAACATTAAAGGTTAATATTAAGGTCTGATAGGAGGCATTTTTCTTAATATTGAAAAATGCATTGTTTTAAATATACATATATAGTAAAATGCGGGGTCACACTGTGTACCCCCTATGGGCTCTAAAATTATTTCCTTTGGTAGGGTACACTAGTACTCCGTAATATAATACCTGGTCCAATTACAACATTAAAGGTTAATATTAAGGTCTGATATGAAGCCATTTGTTAACAATGAGAAAAGACTTAAAATTGCTCCGTATGAACGCTTTTCGGAAGGCGAATTTCCTCAAAATAAAGCTTCTCCCAACACTTTTTGAGATATACATACATAGAAAATCTATTTCTCCTCTTGAAAAAAGACTTACAATTTCTGCCTATAAAAGCTCTTCGGAAGGCGAGTTTCTTGGAAATAGAGCTTCTCGCAACACTATTTTAGCTATAGAAAAAGAGTAAAATTCGGGGTCACGCTGTGTACCCCCTATGCGGTCTATAATTTTTTCCTTTGGTAGGGTACACGAGTACAAGGTAATATAACACCTGGTCCAATTACAACATTAAAGGTCAATATTGAGGTCTGATAGGAGGCATTTTTCTTAACATTGAAAAATGCACTGTTTTAGGTATACATACATAGTAAAGTGCGGGGTCACGCTGTGTACCCCCTATGGTGTCTATAATTATTTCCTTTGGTAGGGTACACTAGTACAAGGTAATATAACACCTGGTCCACTTAAAATATTAAGGGTCAATATTAAGGTCTGATAGGAGGCTTTGTTAACATTAAGAAAAGACTTTGAATTTCTGCGTATAAAAGCTCTTCGGAAGGCGAATTTCTTCGAAATAAAGCTTCTCGCAACACTTTTGGAAATACACAAAAACAGTAAAATTCGGGGTCACGCTGTGTACCCCCTATGCGGTCTATAATTTTTTCCTTTGGTAGGGTACACGAGTACAAGGTAATATAACACCTGGTCCAATTACAACATTAAAGGTCAATATTGAGGTCTGATAGGAGGCATTTTTCTTAACATTGAAAAATGCACTGTTTTAGGTATACATACATAGTAAAGTGCGGGGTCACGCTGTGTACCCCCTATGGTGTCTATAATTATTTCCTTTGGTAGGGTACACTAGTACAAGGTAATATAACACCTGGTCCACTTAAAATATTAAGGGTCAATATTAAGGTCTGATAGGAGGCTTTGTTAACATTAAGAAAAGACTTTGAATTTCTGCGTATAAAAGCTCTTCGGAAGGCGAATTTCTTCGAAATAAAGCTTCTCGCAACACTTTTGGAAATACACAAAAACAGTAAAATTCGGGGTCATGCTGTGTACCCCCTATGCGGTCTATAATTTTTTCCTTTGGTAGGGTACACGAGTACAAGGTAATATAACACCTGGTCCAATTACAACATTAAAGGTCAATATTGAGGTCTGATAGGAGGCATTTTTCTTAACATTGAAAAATGCACTGTTTCAGGTATACATACATAGTAAAGTGCGGGGTCACGCTGTGTACCCCCTATGGTGTCTATAATTATTTCCTTTGGTAGGGTACACTAGTACAAGGTAATATAACACCTGGTCCACTTAAAATATTTAGGGTCAATATTAAGGTCTGATAGGAGGGTTTGTTAACATTGAGAAAAGACGTAGAATTTCTGCGTATAAAAGCTCTTCAGAAGGCGAATTTCTTCGAAATAAAGCTTCTCGCAACACTTTTGGAGATATACAAAAACAGTAAAATTCGGGGTCGCGCTGTGTACCCCCTATGGGGTCTATATTTATGTCCTTTGGTAGGGCACACTAGTACCCCGCAATATAATACCTGGTCCAATTACAACACTAAAGGTTAATATTAAGGTCTGATAGGCGGCATTTTTCTTAACATTGAAAAATGCATTGTTTTATATATACAAAAACAGTAAAATTCGGGGTCACGCTGTGTACCCCCTATGGTGTCTATAATTATTTCCTTTGGTAGGGTACACTAGTAACCCGTAATATAATACCTGGCCCAATTACAACATTAAAGGTTAATATTAAGGTCTGATATGAAGCCTTTTGTTAACAATGAGAAAAGACTTAGAATTTCTCCGTATTAACGCTTTTCGGAAGGCGAATTTCCTCAAAATAAAGCTTCTCCCAACACTTTTTGAGATATACATACATACATAGAAAATTTATTTCTCTTGAAAAAAGACTTCGAGTTTCTCCGTATAAAGCTACTCAGAAGGCGAATTTCTGCGAAATAAGACTTTTCGCAACACTTTTGGAGATATACAAAAACAGTAAAATTCGGGGTCACGCTGTGTACCCCCTATGGGGTCTATAATTATATCCTTTGGTAGGGTACACGAGTACAAGGTAATATAACACCTGGTCCATTTACAACATTAAAGGTTAATATAAAGGTCTGATAGGAGGCATTTTTCTTAACATTGAAAAATACATTGTTTTAGATATACAAAAACAGTAAAATTCGGGGTCACGGTGTGTACCCCCTATGGGGTCTATAATTATTTCCTTTGGTAGGGTACACTAGTACCCCATAATATAATACCTGGTCCATTTACAACATTAAAGGTTAATATTAAGGTCTGATAGGAGGCATTTTTCTTAACATTGAAAAATGCATTGTTTTAAATATACATACATAGTAAAATGCGGGGTCACACTGTGTACCCCCTATGGGCTCTAAAATTATTTCCTTTGGTAGGGTACACTAGTACAAGGTAATACAACACCTGGTCCAATTACAACATTAAAGGTTAATATTAAGGTCTGATATGAAGCCATTTGTTAACAATGAGAAAAGACTTTATATTGATCCGTATTAACGCTTTTCGGAAGGCGAATTTCCTCAAAATAAAGCTTCTCGCAACACTTTTGGAGATATACATACATAAAAAATTTATTTCTCCTCCTGAAAACAGACTTAGAATTTCTGCCTATAAAAGCTCTTCAGAAGGCGAATTTCTTGGAAATAGAGCTTCTCGCAACACTATTTTAGCTATACAAAAAGAGTAAAATTCGGGGTCACGCTGTGTACCCCCTATGGGCTCTATAATTATTTCCTTTGGTAGGGTACACTAGTACCAGGTAATATAACACCTGGTCCACTTAAAATATTAAGGGTCAATATTAAGGTCTGATAGGAGGCTTTGTTAACATTAAGAAAAGACTTTGAATTTCTGCGCATAAAAGCTCTTCGGAAGGCGAATTTCTTCGAAATAAAGCTTCTCGCAACACTTTTGGAGATATACAAAAACAGTAAAATTCGGGGTCACGCTGTGTTCTCCCTATGGGCTCTATAATTATTTCCTTTGGTAGGGCACACTAGTACAAGGTAATATAACACCTGGTCCAATTACAACATTAAAGGTTAATATTATAGTATAATATGAAGCCTTTTGTTAACAATGAAAAATGCACTGTTTTAGATATACATACATAGTAAAGTGCGGGGTCACGCTGTGTACCCCCTATGGGCTCTATAATTATTTCCTTTGGTAGGGTACACTAGTACAAGGTAATACAACACCTGGTCCAACTAAAACATTAAAGGTTAATATTAAGGTCTGATAGGAGGCTTTGTTAATATTGAGAATGGACGTAAAATTTTTGCGTATAAGAGCTATTGAGGAGGCGAATTTCTGCGAAATAAAGCTTCTCGAAACACTTTTGGAGATATACAAAAAGAGTAAAATTCGGGGTCACGCTGTGTACCCCCTATGGGCTCTATAATTATTTCCTTTGGTAGGGTACACTAGTACCCCGTAATATAACACCTGGTCCAATTACAACATTAAAGGTTAATATTATAGTATAATATGAAGCCTTTTGTTAACAATGAGAAAAGACTTAGAATTTTTTCGTATTAACGCTTTTCGGAAGGCGAATTTCCTCAAAATAAACCTTCTCCCAACACTTTTTGAGGTATACATACATACATACATAGAAAATTTATTTCTCTCGTAAAAGCAACCCGGCTGCTGCGGTATCCGGAGCGCCTCTGCCGGCAATACACTCCGCTCCTCCGGTACGGGGACCAGCGTCGGAGCCTTCCCGTTGAAAGATTATGCGTATAAAAGATTTTCAGAAGGCGAATTTCTTCAAAATAAAGCTTCTCCCAACACTTTTTGAGATATACATACATAGAAAATTCATTTCTCCTCTTGAAAACAGACTTAGAATTTCTCCGTATAAAAGCTATTCAGAAGGCGAATTTCTGCGAAATAAAGCTTCTCGCAACACTATTTTAGATATACAAAAACAGTAAAATTCGGGGTCACACTGTGTACCCCCTATAGGGTCTATAATTATTTCCTTTAGTAGGGTACACTAGTGCAAGGTAATATAACACCTGGTCCAATTACAACATTAAAGGTTAATATTAAGGTCTGATAGGAGGCATTTTTCTTAACATTGAAAAATGCATTGTTTTAAATATACATACATAGTAAAATGCGGGGTCACACTGTGTACCCCCTATGGGCTCTATAATTATTTCCTTTGGTAGGGTACACTAGTACCCCGTAATATAATACCTGGTCCAATTACAAATTTAAAGGTCAATATTAAGGTCTGATAGGAGGCTTTGTTATTATTGAGAAAAGACTTAGAATTTTTTCGTATTAACGCTTTTCGGAAGGCGAAATTCCTCGAAATAAAGCTTCTCCCAACACTTTTTGAGGTATACATACATACATACACACATACATACATACATACATACATACATAGAAAATTTTTAAAATTTGTTTATTTTTTTTTCTATTGTTAATTTTACATTATATTATTCATTTAATGTCTTTTTCTATATTTTAGAAGGAACTATATATGAAAAATAATTTTTTTAAGTTCGGGAAAGTGAGATCAGAGCTTAAAAACAGGAAAAATCAATTAAAATTAATTTATTCATATTATTTACAATACTTTCGATAGTTTGGCCTGCCTAATATGTTCTCTGTATAAAAACAATCCTCTTTCTTCGTTAAAGAACGCGTAATGGAATAAAAAATAACATAAAATAGGCATGTACGGGTAAGTTTTTAAGACCACATAACTCGCTTTAATATTAAGCTATAAATCTCAAACTCGGTACCAAAATAGGGTACCATGCCCCTAACCCCTGTGCCTAAGGAAATATTTATAGCTTAATTAGGAGGGTCGCAATGGGCCCCCAAAGTACATCGTTAAACTGACCGCGAGATTGCTTTTGAAGCCATCAAGTAGCTCGCTGACCGTGTAATCGTGGTGGAACGGATAGCGTGATAGAAGCTGAGCGAGACGGTGCGGGTTCGAATCCCAGTGTGGACAATTTTTAAAATTTGTTTATTTTTTTTTCTATTGTTAATTTTACATTATATTATTCATTTAATGTCTTTTTCTATATTTTAGAAGGAACTATATATGAAAAATAATTTTTTTAAGTTCGGGAAAGTGAGATCAGAGCTTAAATACAGGAAAAATCAATTAAAATTAATTTATTCATATTATTTACAATACTTCCGATAGTTTGGCCTGCCTAATATGTTCTCTGTATAAAAACAATCCTCTTTCTTCGTTAAAGAACGCGTAATGGAATAAAATATAACATAAAATAGGCATGTACGGGTAAGTTTTTAAGACCACATAACTCGCTTTAATATTAAGCTATAAATCTCAAACTCGGTACCAAAATAGGGTACCATGCCCCCAACCCCTATGCCTAAGGAAATATTTATAGCTTAATTAGGAGGGTCGCAATGGGCCCCCAAAGTACATCGTTAAACTGACCGCGAGATTGCTTTTGAAGCCATCAAGTAGCTCGCTGACCGTGTAATCGTGGTGGAACGGATAGCGTGATAGAAGCTGAGCGAGACGGTGCGGGTTCGAATCCCAGTGTGGACAATTTTTAAAATTTGTTTATTTTTTTTTCTATTGTTAATTTTACATTATATTATTCATTTAATGTCTTTTTCTATATTTTAGAAGGAACTATATATGAAAAATAATTTTTTTAAGTTCGGGAAAGTGAGATCAGAGCTTAAATACAGGAAAAATCAATTAAAATTAATTTATTCATATTATTTACAATACTTCCGATAGTTTGGCCTGCCTAATATGTTCTCTGTATAAAAACAATCCTCTTTCTTCGTTAAAGAACGCGTAATGGAATAAAATATAACATAAAATAGGCATGTACGGGTAAGTTTTTAAGACCACATAACTCGCTTTAATATTAAGCTATAAATCTCAAACTCGGTACCAAAATAGGGTACCATGCCCCCAACCCCTGTGCCTAAGGAAATATTTATAGCTTAATTAGGAGGGTCGCAATGGGCCCCCAAAGTACATCGTTAAACTGACCGCGAGATTGCTTTTGAAGCCATCAAGTAGCTCGCTGACCGTGTAATCGTGGTGGAACGGATAGCGTGATAGAAGTTGAGCGAGACGGTGCGGGTTCGAATCCCAGTGTGGACAATTTTTAAAATTTGTTTATTTTTTTTTTCTATTGTTAATTTTACATTATATTATTCATTTAATGTCTTTTTCTATATTTTAGAAGGAACTATATATGAAAAATAATTTTTTTAAGTTCGGGAAAGTGAGATCAGAGCTTAAATACAGGAAAAATCAATTAAAATTAATTTATTCATATTATTTACAATACTTCCGATAGTTTGGCCTGCCTAATATGTTCTCTGTATAAAAACAATCCTCTTTCTTCGTTAAAGAACGCGTAATGGAATAAAAAATAACATAAAATAGGCATGTACGGGTAAGTTTTCAAGACCACATAACTCGCTTTAATATTAAGCTATAAATCTCAAACTCGGTACCAAAATAGGGTACCATGCCCCCAACCCCTGTGCCTAAGGAAATATTTATAGCTTAATTAGGAGGGTCGCAATGGGCCCCCAAAGTACATCGTTAAACTGACCGCGAGATTGCTTTTGAAGCCATCAAGTAGCTCGCTGACCGTGTAATCGTGGTGGAACGGATAGCGTGATAGAAGCTGAGCGAGACGGTGCGGGTTCGAATCCCAGTGTGGACAATTTTTAAAATTTGTTTTTTTTTTTTCTCTAGTTGTGACGTCACTCTCTGGGGGTTAGATTTTAAACTGACGAAGGACAAGCGGTCAAAAAGAAAGACAGCGGACAGAGTTAGCCATTTTAACCCAGTGGAAGCGACCTATTTGAAAAGTGTTTATGTTTGAAAAGCAAACCTTTTGAGAAGTAAGTTCACTTTATCTTATTTAAATACTTTAAAATGTTTCTTCTAATGTATTAATTGGAAATTTTGTGCTGTTTTAATAAAATTTAACGTTTAAATTAATATATAATCACTCCATAATAATGTATATTTTATTGTTTGCAATATATTAAGTACAAACAACATTACAGTACATTTCTGTTGAATATCTTATTTATCTACATATCAATGACGAATAGCTGTTATGTTAATAACAAATAGTTCTACTTTGAAACATAATGTAAACATGTCATGCTTTTTTACTAATCTTGCGTGTAATATTGAAGATCAAGCAATAATACTTATGCATCTACTTATCCATTTACATATATGCTAAAATAATTTTTAATAAATTTTCTTCTTCTAATTTTAGTCTTAAATAATTAGTTTAATTTTTCAGATTAAAATTTTTGGAAGACTGATTTTACCTTCCTTTAAGACTTTAATATGTGTTTTTAAAATTACATAGCATCTTTGTTTTGAATTGTAGTTTTAGTATTAAGTTGATTTTTTTTATAATTATCTTACATTTAACATAGTAATGAATAAGTATCAATAATATTTGCATAAGTTTCTCTCAATTGATTTTTATAAATTAAATATATAAAATGTTAAATATTTGAATTTTTAATTTAAATTTTCAGTCTTGAATAATTGTTATAGTTTTTTGTTTAATTCAAATTTTTAAAAATTCTTTAATTTGATTTGGTAGATTAAGCAAAGATGAAGTCATATTTTATTATTAAGTATCTTTTATTAAATTTTTTTATTTGTTACCAGGCTTGTAATATAGTAGGCATAGGGAATGCTTGATGCATCAATATCTACTAAGGTCTAGTACCTATAAATTTAATTATTTACACACGCATATAAAAACAATTGCTTTTTTGTTTTCAGTTTTGAATTATTAGTACAATTTTTCTCATTTTAAATTCTTGAAACACAGATTATACTCACATATACAAAATTTTGATTTATGTTTTTTAAATTATACTGTAGTTTTAGTTCTGATTTTCCATTTGTTTTGGTTTGAAACATTATATAAACATCAGGTCTTACTTAATTCTTAAGTATTTTCTATTGAGTATTTACCTAACATATAAAATAAATAGCAAGTATCTATCAGTGTGTATAAAAGTGTTTTAAACACCATGACCAATTGCCAATTGCTGTTTAATTTTTTTTAATTAGTCTATTTTCAGTTTTCAAAAATTTATAAATTTTCTGATTACTAACTTAACACCTGATTTTATTTACATTTTAAATTTTAATGTTTTTCAAATTACATTGCAGCTTTATTTTGATTTGCATATTAGTTTAGGTTTGAAGCATTTTGTAAACATAAATCTTATATTACTGTTTTGCTTTTCTTTCAATTACCTGACATTTTTTTTACGAACAACATTAAAAAATAATAATATAATAATAAATAATTTAAATACACAATAAAGTAAAACTAGAAATACACATAATTTTAATTTTGTTTTACTGAGCAAATATTTTGGAAATCTATATATATTTTATGAAGACTAACACATATGATTGTACTATAAATGACTGTGAAAACAATAAAATAATTTTTTAATGAAAATAATGAAAACTAATTTCAATAGATTGAACATACGTATTATTTTATGATGGGCTATGACTTTTTGTATTTTTGCAAAATTTTTAAATATATTTTTAATTTTACTTTGCGTCTTTAGTTTATTTTGGAACATTATGCGTATGAAGTCATATGTCTTTTTTAAACTTATTCAACTTGTAAAATTTTTTTTCTTCAATTATTTTACGCCTTACATGCTATGAAGAGATATTATCTACTGCACTAATATCCATAGGTTTAATTGTCTATCTAAAAAATTAACTGACATTAAGCCGTAATTCTGTTATTCTTGTTTTTACAATATATAAATAAATAGTCTTTAAAATTTATTTTTTTTACTTGTAATAAATAAATTTCATTAAAAAAAGATATCACTGTCTATAAAAGCTATTACTGGAACTAGTTTTGTTTTTAATTTTGCATGAAATAAGTATGAAAAGCAATAAGATATGTTTTCACCATTTTAGTTGCAGAAAGTGACTATTTTAAAACAAATTATGTGACTATTTTGTCATGATATTTTGAATCTGTTTCATGTACTTATTTTTTTATTTCTTACTTTTCGAGCATTAGCTTGACCCATGTGTTATAAATTTGTTAAAGCTATTTCTAAAATTATAATGCACACTTGAGATTTAATTTATAATTTTAGATGCCTTTTCAATTGGCAATATATATACAATTGAGTTTTTTTTTTTCTTCCATTTTTCAATTTTTTTTAAAAATTCATATCAAATTAGATATTTATTTTTTTGCAAATAAATGGAACATGCTCAATGTTTTTTTTTTTTTTTTTTTTTTTTTCGCAGATGCCACGATCATGCTGTGTGCCTGGGTGCTCTTCGAGTTACAAAAGAGAAAATAAAAAATAAACTGTAATTTTTATGTTTGTCAGATTTGTTTAGCACCTTATTATTTATTTATGAGTATTGCATTTTTTAATATAGTACAAAAATCTTTATTTTTGTACAGTTTATCAGCATTATTGTAAATAAAAATTTTTTCAACCTTTAGTATCTTTGTATGGTTTGAAATTTAAGAAACAATTGCTTTATATGGTTTATTTTTTCAGCAGGAAATTTATTTTTCATGAAAAAGATTCATGAAAAATACCCGTTTTATATATATATACATAGTAAAGTGCGGGGTCCCACCGTGTACCCCCTATGGGCTCTAAAATTATTTCCTTTGGTAGGGTACACTAGTGCAAGGTAATACAACACCTGGTCCAACTAAAACATTAAAGGTTAATATTAAGGTCTGATAGGAGGCATTTCTCTTACTATTGAAAAAATGCACTGTTTTACATATACATACATAGTAAAGTTCGGGGTCACGCTGTGTACCCCCTATGGGGTCTATAATTGATTCCTTTGGTAGGGTACATTATTACAAGGTAATATAACATCTGGTCCAATTAAAACATTAAAGGTTAATATTAGGGTCTGATATTAGGCATATTTCTTAACATTGAAAAATGCACTGTTTTAGATATATATACATAGTAAAGTGCGAGGTCCCACCGTGTACCCCCTATGGGGTCTACAATTATTTCCTTTGGTAGGGTACACTAGTACCCCGTAATATAATACCTGGTCCAATTACAACATTAAAGGTCAATATTAAGGTCTGATATTAGGCATTTTCCTTAAGATTGAAAAATGCACTGTTTTATATATATATATACATAATAAAGTGCGGGGTCCCACCGTGTACCCCCTATGGGCTCTAAAACTATTTCCTTTGGTAGGGTACACTAGTGCAAGGTAATACAACACCTGGTCTAACTAAAACATTAAAGGTTAATATTAAGGTCTGATAGGAGGCATTTCTCTTACTATTGAAAAAATGCACTGTTTTACATATACATACATAGTAAAGTTCGGGTTCACGCTGTGTACCCCCTATGGGGTCTATAATTTTTTCCTTTGGTAGGGTACACTAGTACAAGGTAATATAACACCTGGTCTAATTACAACATTAAAGATCAATATTGAGGTCTGATAGGAGGCATTTTTCTTAACATTGAAAAATGCACTGTTTTAGGTATACATACATAGTAAAGTGCGGGGTCACGCTGTGTACCCCCTATGGTGTCTATAATTATTTCCTTTGGTAGGGTACACTAGTAACCCGTAATATAATACCTGGCCCAATTACAACATTAAAGGTTAATATTAAGGTCTGATAGGAGGCATTTTTCTTAATATTGAAAAATGCATTGTTTTAAATATACATATATAGTAAAATGCGGGGTCACACTGTGTACCCCCTATGGGCTCTAAAATTATTTCCTTTGGTAGGGTACACTAGTACTCCGTAATATAATACCTGGTCCAATTACAACATTAAAGGTTAATATTAAGGTCTGATATGAAGCCATTTGTTAACAATGAGAAAAGACTTAAAATTGCTCCGTATGAACGCTTTTCGGAAGGCGAATTTCCTCAAAATAAAGCTTCTCCCAACACTTTTTGAGATATACATACATAGAAAATCTATTTCTCCTCTTGAAAAAAGACTTACAATTTCTGCCTATAAAAGCTCTTCGGAAGGCGAGTTTCTTGGAAATAGAGCTTCTCGCAACACTATTTTAGCTATAGAAAAAGAGTAAAATTCGGGGTCACGCTGTGTACCCCCTATGCGGTCTATAATTTTTTCCTTTGGTAGGGTACACGAGTACAAGGTAATATAACACCTGGTCCAATTACAACATTAAAGGTCAATATTGAGGTCTGATAGGAGGCATTTTTCTTAACATTGAAAAATGCACTGTTTTAGGTATACATACATAGTAAAGTGCGGGGTCACGCTGTGTACCCCCTATGGTGTCTATAATTATTTCCTTTGGTAGGGTACACTAGTACAAGGTAATATAACACCTGGTCCACTTAAAATATTAAGGGTCAATATTAAGGTCTGATAGGAGGCTTTGTTAACATTAAGAAAAGACTTTGAATTTCTGCGTATAAAAGCTCTTCGGAAGGCGAATTTCTTCGAAATAAAGCTTCTCGCAACACTTTTGGAAATACACAAAAACAGTAAAATTCGGGGTCACGCTGTGTACCCCCTATGCGGTCTATAATTTTTTCCTTTGGTAGGGTACACGAGTACAAGGTAATATAACACCTGGTCCAATTACAACATTAAAGGTCAATATTGAGGTCTGATAGGAGGCATTTTTCTTAACATTGAAAAATGCACTGTTTTAGGTATACATACATAGTAAAGTGCGGGGTCACGCTGTGTACCCCCTATGGTGTCTATAATTATTTCCTTTGGTAGGGT
>CASBRV010000202.1:0-125000 GCA_949128135.1 Parasteatoda lunata | reverse complement strand
AACAATTTTACTCATCGAGACGAATCTATGGATACCCCACATGATATATTTTGTTTAAAAGTCTTTGTGTAAAAATCTAACTCCGCTCCATGGGGGGTCTCATGGACCTGGGTCCAATCAGAAAATTTTACTCATCAAGACGAATCTATGGATACCCTACATGATATATTTTGTTTAAAACTCTTTGTGTAAAAATCTAACTCCGCTCCATGGGGGTCTCGCAGATCCGGGTCCAATCAAAATATTTTACTCATCAAGACGAATCTATGGATACCCTACATGATATATTTTGTTTAAAACTCTTTGTGTAAAAATCTAACTCCGCTCCATGGGGGGTCTCACGGACCCGGGTCCAATCAAAAAATTTAACTCATCAAGACGAATCTATGGATACCCCACATGATATATTTTGTTTAAAACTCTTTGTTGGAAAATCTAACTCCGCTCCATGGGGGGTCTCATGGACCTGGGTCCAATCAGAAAATTTTACTCATCGAGACGAATCTATGGATACCCCACATGATATATTTTGTTTGAAAGTCTTTGTGTGAAAATTTAAAATTGTACCATGGTTGGTACAACTGAAAACAGAGATCACCAAAATATTTTACTCATCAAGACGAATCTATGGATACCCCACATGATATATTTTGTTTGAAAGTCTTTGTGTAAAAATCTAACTCCGCTCCATGGGGTGTCTCATGGACCCGGGTCCAATCAGAAAATTTTACTCATCGAGACGAATCTATGGATACCCCACATAATATATTTTGATAAAAAGTCTTTGTGTAAACATTCAAAGTGATGACACATTTTGATGAGACAATTTTTTTATTGACAAGTCAAAAAATTTTTACAGACATTATTATTTACATTACAGGCATTAATATTTACATTACAGACATTAATATTTACAGACATGTAACAGGATCAATTTTCAAAGTCATCCAAACAGCAAAAAAATCACTAGATCCACACTAGTGAGGGATGAGGTACCATCATCCAACTTAAAACTAAATCTAAAACTAATTCTAAAACTAATTCTAAATTTGAGAGCTCCAAGATTTTCTTGTAGTCTGTGGTGTGTTTGTCGCGTCGAGTGATTCACTGGATTCACTGGCTTCCTTCACGTTTAAAGAATTCATTTTCTCTTTGTATGTTGTCGAGGATACGCTTCCACCCACCATGTCTTTCAATACAAGCATCAAACATATATGAAATGAATCGCTCGCACCAATCTGAAACCTTTCGAGCGCAATCAAAGGGCCCTATATCACAACAATGTTGATTTATTAATGACAAACGAACAATACGCAGAAATACAAATATATGAAGAATTTTTATCGGTTGGTCTTGCTTAAACATTGATATCGCTATCATATGGATTTGAAAACTGATTTCTGAATCGCTCCATTCACACATGTCGGTTGTCAGTGGCATTGGTTGAAATGCTGTGTATTCCATCTTGATGTACTCATCAGCCATATTTTTTAGGTCTTGGTACAATTTTTCATCGGAAAATTCAAACCTGTAAAGGAATCGGTCTACAATCCTAGATGTCCATGACTTGTCAGAGTCTGGTATATAAGAACATGTCAACAACTTCCATGAAGCAGCAGAAGGCTCCTCATCCCATTCACAAGACGTGTGCTCTAGGGCCATCACTTTTAAATTACTTTGATTGGTTTTTTGCAATTGACAATCCATCCTCAGCTGCTACAAAGTCTCGTTGATGCTATACTTTAAAATCTGCCAGGTCTTGACGGCGCTAATAAAGCACAAAGTTAAAAAAAAAAAAAAAAAAAAAAAAAAAAAAAAAAAAAAAAAAAAAAAAAAAAAAAAAAAAAAAAAAAAAAAAAAAAAAAAAAAAAATAAATAAATAAAATTTTAAAGGTGAAGACTTTTTTTTTTTTTTTTTTTTTTTTTTTTTTTTTTTTTTTTTTTTTTTTTTTTTTTTTTTTTTTTTTTTTTTTTTTTTGAAAATGTTTTTATAAATGCAACTCGGTCCTCACATCTCACATCAAGTTAAACTTGTGTAACAGTTTGATTCTGATCCACGAGTCCTGCTTAGCATTCAACAATGTGGTTCAAGCTGTATTTAGATTCTAGCGATTCTCTATCTGGAGTGGTGGGAAAGGATGGATGTATCTATTGGCGTGTGGTGGAAGTGGGTGTGCTATGTAAAATGAAGAGACCCTATAGATTGCACAAGGTTCGATGCATTCAAAAAAATATTGTTAAAGGTGAAGACATTTTACCCGAGACAGATTTGTACCATTCTACTCTAAGGAGATGCAAGTTGATAAATACAGACACTGTGATTGTAACTTTGAGATGGTGGAAGAGAGAGATGCTTGACAAGTTTTTGTACTCGATACAACAAGCCAAATTTCAAGCAACGTTTCAAATGACAAAGGGTTGTAAATTTTACAAGAGTTGTTTTGTGTTGAATCCCAATCCTGAGGGGGCTGCATTTTTCGAATGGATCACATCCTTTGTTCGACAAGTACAACGTGAAAGAATCGTCTACAAAGAGATTGACGTTCCTTCGAACAGTGCTGCGGATGCCGACATTCAAGTGTGGAATGACGATTCTCAAATTACTGAGCCAGAGGATCCGCAAGATTCGAAGCTAGCCATTTCACCATTTGCCGATGAAATAAACTCCAATACCAATGACATGCCTCAGACTGTGAATGACATGCCTAAGACTGTGGATGACATGCCTCAAACTGTGGATGAAATGCCTCAAGTGGATGAAATGCCTCAGACTGTGGATGAAATGCCTCAGACTCTGGATGAAATACCTCAGACTGTGGATGAAATGCCTCAGACTCTGGATGAAATGCCTCAAGTGGATGCGTATGAAACGGTATCCCACGCACCTGACATACCTCAAGTGGCTGCGTATGAAACGGTATCCCATGCACCCGACTTACCTCAAATGACTAATCAATCTCTTCCTAGCCAACCCGAGACTGAAAATGTGGCTTGTTGCCGAGGTGCCGAGGTGGATAAAGCATTGTTTATCCAGCTTCGTGTGTTGATTGCAGCAAATCAAAACTTGGAATCTCAAAAGAAACATTTGGAACAAGGACGTTTAAAGATTGATGAGAGATTGAAAACGTTGAATGATGAAATTTTGAGAGTTGTAAAATTAATGACGAGAGCTTGATGCAAAATTTTTAGATAGTTTAAAAAAAAAAAAAAAAAAAAAAAAAAAAAAAAAAAAAAAAAAAAAAAAAAAAAAAAAAAAACGTAGATAGTTAAAAAAAAAAAAAAAAAAAAAAAAAAAAAAAAAAAAAAAAAAAAAAAAAAAAAAAAAAAAAAAAAAAATTTTTTTTTTTTTTTTTTTTTTTTTTTTTTTTTTTTTTTTTTTTTTTTTTTTTTTTTTTTTTTTTTTTTTTTTTTTTTTTTTTTTTGGTGTGTCGCTATTTAAGTCGAGGTCTGTATAACAGAATCGATTCATTTCTGATTCAAAGCTCTGCTGCAACCATGTGGATAAGATTGTACAAGGATCATTCTTCAACCCCCTTATCGTGTGTTGTGGGAAAGGATGGAATTCTCTATTGGCGTGTGGTAGATATTGGTGTGCTGTGTCAAATGAGCCAACCGTACGATTTAAAAAAGTCTCCTTATGTCATCTCCAGATCCGTGATGGGCGCAGACGTTTTGTCAGAGGGATTGGCTTGCCATTCTTTTAAAAGTAATTGTAGATTAATCGATACTTTGGCGGCATTGGAAATTTTACATTCAAAAGATTCAGCAATGTATGACAACTTTAGGTTTATCCTAAAGCATGAAACATTTAGTGCGACCCACGAACACGTGAAATTTGGCAAATTATACAGAGACTGTCATGTGCTTAAACCCCATCCCACCGGTGCAACATTTGAAAAATTGTTGAAACGGTTTATAGAGGAAGCACACAAGGACAAAATGATAATGGATGACTCTGGAGAGATGAATATACCTTCCAATAGTGGCATGGAATCTGAAAATCAAGTTTGGAATGATAATTTGAATGATGACTCGCAACTTGTAAAGCTTGAAAATTCTCAAGATGGATATCAAGCAAACCCAAGTGTTGCTGAGGAAAGGACTCTAACAACGTTTGCTGATGAAATGTCGCGAGAGGCTCAGACTTCAACTCCTAAAGTGATTCTTGCTGTCGATGAAACAACTCAAACTACAGAGGAAATCAAAATTAATGAAATGTCTCAAACTGATGACGTGGCCCCGGTGGATAAAAACTTTTTTATCCAGCTCCAACTGTTGAGTAAAGAATACGATATATTTAAACAAAGAAAGCAATTTGTTGAGGAAGCACTTCAAAACGTCTATGCGAGAAAACAGACTGTAGACACGGACATTTTTGAAACTATAAAAAAAATAATTGCAAGCGGTCAAAGTCAAATATAACATGTGATGCTATAATACAATATAGCATGTAAAAAAAAAAAAAAAAAAAAAAAAAAAAAAAAAAAAAAAAAAAAAAAAAAAAAAAAAAAAAAAAAAAAAAAATTATATACCTAAACAGTATATAAGGCAGAGTTTTCAGAGCCTTCAGATCATTCAGAACCGTCCTCTCGAGACTAGAGATACTCCATTTGAATCTTTTTCCCAACCGAGTCAAGCCTGATCCTGAAGCCATGTCACCGCCCGAAATTTGCTCGCCTCGCTGCCCACCCAAAATTTCCAATGTGGACGTTTGCGGAGAATTCACGTGGATGGTCTTGCCCAACCAAAGAAAAATTCCACTCGAAATTTCCTTTGCACCCGTCTGCAATCCAGACCAAGTGTACATTCTGGTCATGCAGTTTCCAGCTGAATTTCATTTCCCCGAGGAGAGCGTCACCCAGACCCACAGCCTGTTTTCCAACCTCGAGTTGCTGCATCGACGTTGCCGATCCAACTATGTGGACATGGTCGAGCCTCGCGTCATTGAGATGGAGCCGGGGAGCTGGAGACATGTCTTGAAGTACGTGATCACCTTGCTAGACTTGGACCACCGAGTCTTGGGCGTCCGATCCATGACGCAAAAAAAGTTTTTCCAAGGAGAACTGGACCTGCCCCACGTGCGTTGCGTCAAGTGCAAAGGCAACAAGATGTACGTCTGCTACCACAAGCACACACTACCAGTCCCGTTCAACTGCACGGCCACGGAGGCGAGAACGATGGCCGTGGAACGACTCTTTGCCCAGAAGGGAGTCGCCCTCGAAGCGCTACACGAAACTAGAAACTTGCTGAGCAAGACCCTGTGGAAGGAGATGCATCCTCAACCCCCTGCCTCATCGAAGCGATCCAAGAAAAAATGTCATGTAAATCCTCATCAAAGAAGAAACAAAAATATCGTGTAAACGCTTCCATTTGTAAAAATTAAATTTTTTTATGAAAAAATAAATGATTAAAATGTTGAATTGGAAACTGTTGTCGTGTCTCTCTGTCCATTTCCGCAGGGGGTCGATTCCAAAAGGCCCGTAGCATGGCGTCAATGACAGGAGCCGTCAAAGTTTGAAAATTCTCAAGATGGATATCAAAAAAACCCAAGTGTTGCTGAGGAAAGGACTCTAATAACGTTTGCTGATGAAATGTCGTGAGAGGCTCAGACTTCAACTCCTAAAGTGATTCTTGCTGTCGATGAAACAACTCGAACTACAGAGGAAATCAAAATAAATGAAATGTCTCAAACTGATGACGTGGCGCCGGTGGATAAAACTTTTTTATTCAGCTCCAACTGTTGAGTAAAGAATACAATATATTTAAACAAAAAAAGCAATTTGTTGAGGAAGCACTTCAAAACGTCTATGCGAGAAAACAGACTGTAGACACGGACATTTTGAAACTATAAAAAAAATAATTGCAAGTGGTCAAAGTCAAATATAACATGTGATGCTATAAAACAATATAACATGGGGGGTCTCATGGACCCGGGTCCAATAAAAATATTTTACTCATCAAGACGAATCTATGGATACCCCACATGATATATTTTGTTTAAAAGTCTTTGGTTAAAAATCTAACTCCGCTCCCTGGGGGGTCTCATGGACCCGGGTCCAATAAAAATATTTTACTCATCGAGACGAATCTATGGATACCCCACATGATATATTTTGTTTAAAAGTCTTTGTGTAAAAATCTAACTCCGCTCCCTGGGGGGTCTCATGGACCCGGGTCCAATCAAAAAATTTTACTCATCGAGACGAATCTATGGATACCCCACATGATATATTTTGTTTAAAAGTCTTTGTGTAAAAATCTAACTCCGCTCCCTGGGGGGTCTCATGGACCCGGGTCCAATCAAAAAATTTTACTCATCGAGACGAATCTATGGATACCCCACATGATATATTTTGTTTAAAAGTCTTTGTGTAAAAATCTAACTCCGCTCCCTGGGGGGTCTCATGGACCCGGGTCCAATCAAAAAATTTTACTCATCGAGACGAATCTATGGATATCCCACATGATATATTTTGTTTGAAAGTCTTTGTGTAAAAATCTAACTCCGCTCCATGGGGGGTCTCATGGACCCGGGTCCAATCAAAAAATTTTACTCATCGAGACGAATCTATGGATACCTCACATGATATATTTTGTTTGAAAGTCTTTGTGTAAAAATCTAACTCCGCTCCATGGGGGGTCTCACAGATCCGGGTCCAATCAAAAAATTTTACTCATCCAGACGAATCTATGGATACCCCACATGATATATTTTGTTTAAAACTCTTTGTTGGAAAATTTAAAATTGTACCATGGTTGGTACAACTGAAAACAGAGACCACCAAAATATTTTACTCATCATCATAGGGGAATTTTGTGTGGGTTAAAATAAAAGAATCCAATCCAAAGTTGGCTAAAACAAAGCTTGTGTGTTTTTGAAGAATAAAACGAGGCTGTGTGTTTTTTTAAAGTCCCCAGCATGAGCAGCCCAAGCTTGGCAAAATAATACGACTAAAAAAATGGGACGAAGCCCCATAAAGGGGCCTCGTCCCATTTTTTAGGGAGAACAAATTTAAAATTATAAAATTTGCCTGCAGTTTGGGCAAGAATTGTTCTCCAGACACCATCTGTCAATGCATTTTTCGTGGAAATGGTGCCCACATTTCATTATCACAGGGCTGAACATGGAGTTTAAACATATCGAACAGTCCTCCGGTTCTTTGAAAAAATAGTCTGGCATGTCCAGGGCATATATTTGATCTATAATCTCCTGAGCCATTCTCACCCAGTTGATGTGGATGAAAGTTTGTACACCATCAGTTTTAAATTTCTCAAAAGCCATTTTCCAGAGAAAGCATTTTCCTTGAAATTCCCAAACTCGCCAGGCTATGGGTCCTTCATAGTCGCTCATTACAATTTGTAACGAGGGACCATCCAATTTCTGTACAAGTGCAGTAAAGTCGTACATTGAAGATAAAAAGTTAAAAAGAAAAGTCCCACAATACCGTTTAGTGTATGGCATTGGGGGGGATGGTCCCACAACATCTGGCGGTTGAATATTGTCCAACACAGGCGTCATTTTTTCCAAAAAGACATCAAATTGTTCAGCATGAGGGTAACCCTCACGACTGTACATAAAAGAGAACAGATTAGAACTCATGGTGAATATGAAATGGAATGGCTCTGAATCCCCTTTTATATACGAAAAAGCAGGAAGTGTTGCGACATTCTGATTGGCCACAAGGTGTTGTGATATTCTGATTTTTTTTTTTTTTTTTTTTTTTTTTTTTTTTTTTTTTTTTTTTTTTTTTTTTTTTTTTTTTTTTTTTTTTATCTACTGAATAGACTCGCCCACGAAACGGATGTACATCCTGCCTTTTTGGCTATAAAAGCAGAGGCACCGCGAGAGAAATTTTACATTCGACTCGAGAGTCGAAATCTTCTGATTGCTCCAACTAAGCCATGGATGTCTTTCCCGAAGCCTTGTCGTCAACAGTAAATGCTCTATGCCTGGCGGAGAATATAGATGCCTATGAACACGCTGCGATGACGGGACAGGTGTCGGCTTTTATATCATTTCAAGAGCCGAGATATTACAGAATCTTTTATACAATGCTGGAATCAAACTGGACGAAAAACAAAAAACTCGTTCAAAATTTCATGAGGTGTGTGATGGAGGCGAGACAGTGCTCTTCAAAGACCATGGGACAAGATGGGACAAATGGACCCTCATGGGACAAGGTGGTCCGAAAATTGATAAAAAGTCCAGACAGGACCTTGAAGAACTCGGACCAGCGCCTCGGGTTCCAGCTCGGAAATCTTTTTATCGTGAAATTTGGATTCACATTTGGCTTCCGAACAGTGAGAGCTGGGACCAAACACGTGTATCAGACGTCAGACGCACCTCTCCAAATATACGTGCTGCCCAGCCAAGCCAATGAACCTTTCACAGTGAGAAGGAGCTTGAAGCCGTCGGAGCAATATAAATATAACATATATGCTTTTCAGCCATGGAAAAGGTATGTAGTACCGGAGGGAGTGCAATACGTCATCATGACAGTGCAAAAAACTGTCTTTACGTTGGATATTATTGAGGGTGGCTGCCATGTGACGGACGGATTTGATTATAGGGCCCACCAGAATTTTCAACGCCAGTGCTACAAATTGCCTCCCCCCACGCCCGTGCACATGCTGGAAGAGACACTTCCTGCTAAAAAATCTCGATGGGGTCCACCTCTTCCAACTTCAAAGACGCGAATCTGTCCACCTCCTCCTTCCGTGTGTGTGCAGAAGCCGATGGAACCAGCTGCATCGATGGAATTTATAAGTTGGCCATCAGCACCAGAGCCACTGCCTTGTCCACCAGCGCCAGAAACCATGCCTTGTCCAACGATGCCTAAACCCATGCATTGTCCACCAGCGCCAGAACCCATGCCTTGTCCACCAGCGCCAGAACCCATGCCTTGTCCACCAATGCCAGAAGCCATACCTTGTCCACCAGTACCAGAAGCCATACCTTGTCCATCAGTACCAGAAGCCATGCTGATGCCTTGTCCATCAGTACCAGAAGCCATGTTGATGCCTTGTCCACCAGTGCCAGAAGCCATGCTGATGCCTTGTCCACCAGTGCCAGAAGCCATGCTGATGCCTTGTCCACCAGTGCCAGAAGCCATGCTGATGCCTTGTCCACCAGCGCCTGAACCCATGCCTTGTCCACCAGCGCCTGAACCCATGCCTTGTCCACCAGCACCTGAACTCATGCCTTGTCCACCAGCGCCTGAACCCATACCTTGTCCACCAGAGCCCACAACAGACGTCGAGAATCAACTCTACGAGCAAATGATGTATGAGTTGGAGGGGGGCTGCGCGGACCAGGGGCCAGATGAATATGACGCAATCTTGAAGGAATTGCAAGAGGCGTGCGAATCGTACGAATGGCCCACGACGCAAGAGACGCAGGACATGCCAACGCTGGACAGTCTGATACCCAGGACAGAGGACGTGCCGTGGGAAACGCTAGAGACGTGTCATGAAGAGACGGATAGGCCTCTGAATCTGACGACCACGAGAAGAACTGGATCGAGCAGGCAACGGTCAGCGATTCAGTATGTGGAACCTCTAGACTTGAGAATTGTAAAATAAATGTAAATGAATGTAAATAAATGTAAATAAATGATTTTGTTTTTTTAAAGGTGTTGTATTTTTTTTACTTCATACAGAGTTACTTTTTACAGAGTTAGATTTTCACACAAAGACTTTCAAACAAAATATATCATGTGGGGTATCCATAGATTCGTCCTTGATGAGTAAAATTTTTTGATTGGACCCAGGTCCATGAGACCCCCCATGGAGCGGAGTTAGATTTTTACACAAAGACTTTTAAACAGAATATATCATGTGGGGTATCCATAGATTCGTCTTGATGAGTAAAAAATTTTTATTGGACCCGGGTCCATGAGACCACCCATGGAGCGGAGTTAGATTTTTAATCAAAGATTTTTAAACAAAATATATCATGTGGGGTATCCATAGATTCGTCTTGATGAGTAAAATTTTTTGATTGGACCCAGGTCCATGAGACCCCCCATGGAGCGGAGTTAGATTTTTACACAAAGACTTTTAAACAGAATATATCATGTGGGGTATCCATAGATTCGTCTTGATGAGTAAAAAATTTTTATTGGACCCGGGTCCGCGAGACCCCCATGGAGCGGAGTTAGATTTTTAATCAAAGATTTTTAAACAAAATATATCATGTGGGGTATCCATCGATTCGTCTTGATGAGTAAAATTTTTTGATTGGACCCAGGTCCATGAGACCCCCCATGGAGCGGAGTTAGATTTTTACACAAAGACTTTTAAACAGAATATATCATGTGGGGTATCCATAGATTCGTCTTGATGAGTAAAAAATTTTTATTGGACCCGGGTCCATGAGACCACCCATGGAGCGGAGTTAGATTTTTAATCAAAGATTTTTAAACAAAATATATCATGTGGGGTATCCATAGATTCGTCTTGATGAGTAAAATTTTTTGATTGGACCCAGGTCCATGAGACCCCCCATGGAGCGGAGTTAGATTTTTACACAAAGACTTTTAAACAGAATATATCATGTGGGGTATCCATAGATTCGTCTTGATGAGTAAAAAATTTTTATTGGACCCGGGTCCGCGAGACCCCCATGGAGCGGAGTTAGATTTTTAATCAAAGATTTTTAAACAAAATATATCATGTGGGGTATCCATCGATTCGTCTTGATGAGTAAAATTTTTTGATTGGACCCAGGTCCATGAGACCCCCCATGGAGCGGAGTTAGATTTTTACACAAAGACTTTTAAACAGAATATATCATGTGGGGTATCCATAGATTCGTCTTGATGAGTAAAAAATTTTTATTGGACCCGGGTCCATGAGACCACCCATGGAGCGGAGTTAGATTTTTAATCAAAGATTTTTAAACAAAATATATCATGTGGGGTATCCATAGATTCGTCTTGATGAGTAAAATTTTTTGATTGGACCCAGGTCCATGAGACCCCCCATGGAGCGGAGTTAGATTTTTACACAAAGACTTTTAAACAGAATATATCATGTGGGGTATCCATAGATTCGTCTTGATGAGTAAAAAATTTTTATTGGACCCGGGTCCATGAGACCACCCATGGAGCGGAGTTAGATTTTTAATCAAAGATTTTTAAACAAAATATATCATGTGGGGTATCCATAGATTCGTCTTGATGAGTAAAATTTTTTGATTGGACCCAGGTCCATGAGACCCCCCATGGAGCGGAGTTAGATTTTTACACAAAGACTTTTAAACAGAATATATCATGTGGGGTATCCATAGATTCGTCTTGATGAGTAAAAAATTTTTATTGGACCCGGGTCCATGAGACCACCCATGGTATGACCATCTGTATGATTGACTATCATACAGATATAATTCGACATAGAAACGTAGAAATTTTTTTTTTTTTTTTTTTTTTTTTTTTTTTTTTTTTTTTTTTTTTTTTTTTTTTTTTTTTTTTTTTTTTTTTTAACGTTGTTGTTCAATGTGCAGCTTGTCTTGACTTTTAGATTTTCTAAATTCTTCAACTTGTCAGATTTGTTACTTGTGAGAGCTCCGGAAAAATTTGGATGAGTTCAGACGGTAAAGACTCGACACTTGCGAGTTGTGAGAGTTCCGGAAAACGACCTTGGCAAGTTTTACAAATTCTTTACAAGATGCTTTATCCACAAATACACTTTATCTGCATCCGCTTTCCTCTGACTCACATCCTGTCTGACAGGATGCTCTAGTCTCAAAATACACTTTATCTGTCCTCACAGGAAGCACACTTTCCTCGCACACAGGACGTGACATCCAGCTCACCGGATATTTTTACACCTTATTGTCGATCGCTTAACCTCTTTCACTTCTTGGTAAAGCCAAAAAAACAGGATGTATTGCAGGAAATGTGTCCGGTCGCGAGGAGAATTTTAGACATTTCGACTGCGTCACAGGATGTTTTGGAGGACGCACTAGATCTCGCCCCACATCCTGTCTGGTGGGTATAAAAGCCTCGACGCGCAGAGAGCAGTTTATACTATTCAGAATGAATCAAACTGAAACTGTCGCTTTTATCCTCGCCAATTCGTCCCAAGTGACCGACGAGCAGTTGCGCTACAAGCAGCAACTCCTCGACAGCACCCCTTGGCAAATTTTACCATCCAAAATTTTTGAATTGTTTGCACCGGTTGAAAGGCGAGAACCTGATCTCATGTTTCTTGGGTTCATGGACTTGCACCTTTGGAAACGGCGCCAACAATTCTGGGAATTTATTGACCATGACGCACAGATTAAGTTTCAACTCGTGCCAATGCACTGGAAGGCATGGAGGATCTTTGGTATCGAATGGCTTCGGAAAATCATCAAGGCTTGGTGGGATAGACATTGGGTCTTGACTGAAGATCTGACGCATCGGGTAGCCATTGAAATTCTCCATTTTATCTACTCGGCAAATGTTGATAATAGATATCTTCAGGAGCCAGTAGAATGTTCGATATGCTTGAGTAGCATTTTTTCTGGTGTGAAATTGAACTGTGGGCACGAGTTTCACAAGAAATGTATTGGCACTTGGAAAAAGCATAATGGGACTTGTCCCTACTGCCGACAGGACATGATGCATTGATTCGATTCTGGACTCTGATTTTGTAAAAAATGGGACGAGCTCCCCTAATTGGGAGCTCGTCCCATTTTTTGCGACTCTAGACCCACCAAGATTGGATTGTTTAGGTTTTGGGTCTTGTGATACACAAACGCAATAGCACATTTGTCATCAAACAAAATTTGTAAGTTGCCACGACTTTGAAAAAAATGCCTATAATGTCTGTAATGTAATAATTAATATCTGTACATGTAAATATTAATATCTGTACATGTCTGTAAAAATTTTTTGACTTGTCATCAATAAAAAAATTGCCTCATCAAAATGTGTCATCACTTTGAATGAATTAAAAATATTTTATCACCACTGAAAAAAAAATTCCACGGCAAACCTGGAGCAGCAGGAGCATTATTTCTACCTGTAACAAATTTGTCAAATTTTTTTTTTTTTTTTTTTTTTTTTTTTTTTTTTTTTTTTTTTTTTTTTTTTTTTTAACGTTGTTTGTTAAAGTTAAGCGTCAGTATATATAGTTTATTCATTTGGAAATTGGTTTTTCATTGCAAGCTCTGTCATTATGACTGAAGCAACTGTCTTGTTTCAATATGTAGCTCGTGTGCAACCCAATTTGTATACACAAATGCTGCACATGATTCAACCTCATAGCATAGAAGCTGTCATTCATCATTTCCAAAAGCATTTGGAAGCGTCATTACCCAACTTGCAAGTATTGAATGAGCGACAAGATGCTATTCCCACACTGTGTTTTGAATTTGTGAAAGCCATCATCAAGCGATTCCCCACACCTGGTGATGCTTTCGGTATTCAACTCACGTGCCGAGTGACCAAAACAGAAACCCAAGACACGCTGGATAGCAAACATTTACAATCTTGCTCTTTTGTACAACCCATTTACCGCTTGGATAAATTGATGCACTATGAGCTGTATTGTTACACCAATCACGTTCAAATTTTTGAAATTGCTCCACGTCGTGGAGGATATGCGACGCTATTTACGCGTCATGCAGATTTAATGGATCGTCTTCCCGAAGCTGGTTTGTTGGAAAGCAATGGTCCATTCAACCAAGCCAAAACTGCGGATGGTTCTTTCAAATATTTGACGCATTTTCCATACATTGTCGTTCAGGATAAAGTCTTGTATCATAAAACACCCCTCCCTTTACTGCGTCGTCTCAACCGTGTGGAAGGTTTTTCAGATATTCGTCTCGTTTTTCAAAAATGTGGTTTGGTGAGTTATTTTTTCAACGTGGCTTATGTGGCCAAACGCCAATTGATTACCAACGACGTGTATTACAAAGATGTCATGACCATTGTAAAGTACCAATGCCGAACGGGAGTCCCCCTCCCCTTGACCCGAGAAGGTTTAGCCAGACATCCAGAACGTTCACCCATTGAAGTATTGAGCTTTGAGGCTCCCAAGAAAAACATGGCTCGCATTTGTACCGAGGCATCCAATGTCTATCCTGTGGAAAAGTCTGCAGATAAAATCTTGTTTGGTCAACAATTTAACGAGGGTACTGGTTTTTTTGCGCTAAGACAAGATGCCGCACCCGATCGATACCTACAGCAAAAAATTGAATCACGAGTGGAAGAACCTCGGAAAAAGTGCCGTAAATATTCTCGCGATTATGACTCTGATGTTGAACCATCTACATCCCGAGGATCCACGCTATGACTCGCTACAAAGGGAATTTGACATTTTTAAAAGATTTTATTCGCATATAAACGCTAGCCCAGAGTCCATTGAAAGGTTGTTGCAACCACCCATCTTTGATGTAGATGCTACGCCAATGCAAAGTGTCCCGTATTAAACAAGATGGAGAGTCACGCAAATTGTATCATCAAAGTCAATCTAGAAATTTTGAAATGTGAGCGAAAGCACCTCCACGAAAACGTAATGAAAATTGTACGTTTCTTGGATCAAATACAGCGACGAGTGAGCAAGACGGATCCTTTGTATTACCAGTGGAAACGACAACTGGAGCTTTATAAAAGTTATCAGGATGATGCAAATGCTTGTCTCAAACACGTTGAAAAACTTCTGACACTCTTGGAACTACAAGATTATATCGACCACAGTGAAAAGATGAGTGCCTCATGTCAAGGGGAAATGGAATAAAAAACATTAACCTACAGACTCCCATGTCAATATATTGTATTTAAAATGATCAATAAAAATGTATTTTTTAGCTCAAAAATGTGTCATTATTTAAAATAAAATTGGGACGGGTCTCCCTCACATTGGGAGGCCCGTCTCATTTTTTCTTTCACTTTCTGGAAAAAGTAAAAAAACAGGATGTATTGAAGGAAATGTATCCGGTCGCGAGGAAAGATTTTAAACATTTCGACTGCGTCACAGGATGTTTTGGAGGACGTTCTGGGAAACGTGATCTGCTCCTTGCCTCTACATCCAGTTTGACGGGTATAAAAGCCTCGACGCGCGTAGAGCAGTCGTTATTATTCAGAATGAATCCCTCTGATGCAGTCGCATTAATCCTTGACAATGTGTCCCGAGTGGTTGACGAGGACCACTATTCAGAACTCTTTGGAAAAAGCCTTTGGCAGATACTACCATTCAAAATTTATGAATTGTCGGCGCCGGTTGAAAGCCATGAACCTGATACCAATTTTCTCTTGGCAATAGACTCAAACTTTTACAAACGGCACCAACAATTTTTTAAATTTATCGATCATGACTTGCAGACACAGTATTCGCACATGCCAGGAGACTGGAGATGGAAGACGTGGCAAAACTTTGGCATCCGATGGCTTCAGAAAATCATAAAGTCCTGGTGGAAAAAGCACTGGATCTTGTCAGAGGAACTGACGTGCCGAGTGGGCATTGAGATTTTGAATTTCATTTACTCGGCAGATGTTCAACCTACCCTTATTCAGGAGCCATTGGAATGCTCCATATGCCTCAGTCGTATAGAGACTGGTGTAGAATTGGAATGTGGACACACATTTCATGTGGATTGTATTGGTCAATGGGAAAGGAGGCGTAACACGTGTCCAAACTGCCGACTGGAATTTTAAGGATTCAATTCTGGATTGAGACTTTGTAAAAAAATGGGACGACCTCCCCTAATTGGGAGCTCGTCCCATTTTTTTGCGACTCTAGACCCACCAAGAGTGGATTGTTAGGGTCTCGTATCTCGAGTGTTACACAAATACATAAGCGCATGTCATCAAATGCTGACACTATACAATCGATACTAGTGGTTTCCTCGGAAGTTCAAGAAATTATCGACATCATAGACTTGAGCTCCAGACAATAGTCGGAAGGCACACACGAAATAAAATATATTCTGCACATATTGAAAAAAAAAAAAAAAAAAAAAAAAAAAAAAAAAAAAAAAAAAAAAAAAAAAAAAAAAAAAAACTGTAATGTCTGTAATGTAAATATTAATATCTGTACATTAAAATATTAATATATGTACATGTCTGTAAAAATTTTTTGACTTGTCATCAATAAAAAAATTGTCTCATCAAAATGTGTCATCACTTTGAATGAATTAAAAATATTTTATCACCAGCAGCAGGAGAGCATTATTTCTACCTGTAAAAAAAAAAAAAAAAAAAAAAAAAAAAAAAAAAAAAAAAAAAAAAAAAAAAAAAAAAAAAAAAAAAAAAAAAAAAAAAATGTTTTTTTTTTTTTTTTTTTTTTTTTTTTTTTTTTTTTTTTTTTTTTTTTTTTTTTTTCACAAATTTGTTACAGGTAGAAATAATGCTCCTGCTGCTCCAGGTTTGCCGTGGAATGGACAATTTTTAATCAAACCATAAGATGGAGTTTGGCAATAGTAGGGTGGGTCATTTGCATTATGAATATGGCAAAATCCCTTCAAAACTTCAGATGGACACTTTTCAGGCATTTCAAATGTCCTTCCTCTGTAGTTTATCACTAGATGAACAAATTTTCGAATAAATTGATCGAATGTGACATCTCCAACATCGTCATTAGGTTTGATTTCAACACACAAATCATCGTATCTTGCGATAAATAAAAATTCATTCCGTACCATGAGCTTGGATTTGAAGAATAGATGTAACCACCATACATACATTGGTGGAAAATAATTTTTCAAAAATTCCATCCATACGCATGTCGTAATGAGTTTACACTCTTTTGTCAAAGTATTGAGAGGCTTGAATAAAATTTGATCACCTGTTACAACATAGTCTCGAATAAAGTTGTGAAAATTCGGAATCGCTTCATCGATAAACATCTTTTCAAGATCTGAGACGTACCAATACAAATGTCCATCTCCTCCCACTGCACAAGTCAACGGTGGGATTCTAGGATTGGCGTGCAGCTTGAAAAACATTGTAAGCGGATGCGATTATCAAAGGATTTGACTTGAGAGGCCAGAGTAGATCAAGAGTATGATTTGGACAGACAGACCCTGCGTTATAAATGCTCATTGTTAAAAAAAAAAAAAAAAAAAAAAAAAAAAAAAAAAAAAAAAAAAAAAAAAAAAAAAAAAAAAAAAAAAAATATATATTTTTTTTTTTTTTTTTTTTTTTTTTTTTTTTTTTTTTTTTTTTTTTTTTTTTTTTTTTTTTTTTTTTTTTTTTTTTTTTTTTACACTATTGAACAATGGTTTAGTTTTTTCTTTTGTTTCATTTCCAGCAATCGTTTACTTTTTCGAATCGATCCATTTCGAGTTTTCCTTTTTTCAAATCGTGCCAGAGCTGGTGGTTTCGCTTTGGACGTCTCCTGTTGCTTATCCAAGAGCTCCAAGAGACTTTCTACAAATTCTGCGTCACCAAATTCATTTGGTACGTCGCAATCATCCAAACTAAAATTTTTCGGTTCATCAGGATTGTGTAAGAGCACAACGTTTGAAAAGTATTTTTTCAAAAACAAAAGGGTATCCTCATTGATGACGCCAATGGTTTTAGACGGCAAATCCCAAGAATGTAAAATTTTCGCAATCCATGAATCTGTTTCAGATATTTTTCTAGAAGCCAGCTGAGTCACAAACGTTTCCATTAGATTCAAATTAACTTGAACATATTCCACATTCTCGTAATATCTTGGACCAAACGATTCATCAGAATCATACAGGTAAACCAAACCCATAGTCTTGACTGATTGAGGAGACGGAATCACGACAAATGTCTCCTTGGGATTGAGTTTGTTGCTAAAAGTAATTTCCCAAGGAATCTTTTTTGGCATCAGTTCTGCGACATTACAAGTCTCTTGATGAGCATTCCATTGTGTTGCAAATACAACGTTGATGTAGTAATCTGTGTTGAAGATGGCCATGGTCTCAAAGTCTCAAATCTGAAATATTCAAACCCAAGATTCGACACTTGCTTTATAGGACATTTTTCAAAAAAAAAAAAAAAAAAAAAAAAAAAAAAAAAAAAAAAAAAAAAAAAAAAAAAAAAATTTGCGTTATTTTGCATGGTCTAAAATTTTTTTTAAACTTGTTTGTATACTTTGTGAATGCTTTGTTTTAAATATATTCTGTTCTTAAAATTACAATTTCTTCTCTGAACTGAACTTCTCTGAACTGAACTTTGAATTTTTTTTTTTTTTTTTTTTTTTTTTTTTTTTTTTTTTTTTTTTTTTTTTTTTTTTTTTTTTTTTTTTTTTTTTTTTTTTTAATAGATGTTATATAAATTTGAAAGTCAAATGCTCGAGATCAATACACTCATCTCCCCTCTAGGCATCGTTGCTTTTCTAAATCAAGATGTCCACAATCACTTTTGCTGTTACAAACGAATTGGAAGCCCATGCAACCAATACAGGTTCAAATCTTTGTCGTTGGGCAAGTGTCGATGAATTGGAAAAGATTGATAAACAGCTAATGATTGACTATCATACAGATATAATTCGACATAGAAACGGTGTTGATTACAAGCTTACTAATGATATGGAGGAATGCTTGAAAAGAAAAATGTTTTTGGTTTTCAATTCCAATAACGTGTACAAGTTCACACGAGGCATTATAAATATTAAACAATTGACATTGATACCTTGCAAGGAAGCTCAACAAGTTTTAATCCACGTACAATTTGCTTTTGAAAGTAGAGAGACTGGACATTTGAATCTCCACCAAGTATTGGTGTTTGAAAACTTTCCAATGAGTGACACGGGAAATCTTGAAGTTTTTACAAGATGTGATTCGAATAAGGTGGCTGCAATTGCTGTGGGCGATGAAGAATGTGTTGCTGTCACGCAGACTGTGTGGTTTAAATGTCCTTTGACAATAGGTTGGGAAAAGGAGGTTGTAAATTACTTGCAGATTTTGGGAGTGAACAAGATACACATGGTTGGGTCCCATACTGAATTTCTAAAAAGTCTTTACAGTATCGATGTGAGCTACAAAATTGATGGTAGAACCGTTTTGGATTACCCATGTCAAAAGTGCGGAGACAAAAAATGCCCTATTCAACTAGCTTATCTACTATTTAGAAAAGTTGCTAAAAGAATACCGTGTAAGTTGCCTCACTCGGTTCCTGGCTTGGAAGAAAATGTAAAATTCCAACTAGATAAATGTAGAGTATAAAATTAAAATACATTAACATTATAAAAAAAAAAAAAAAAAAAAAAAAAAAAAAAAAAAAAAAAAAAAAAAAAAAAAAAAAAAAAAAAAAAAAAAAAAAAAAAAATTTTTTTTTTTTTTTTTTTTTTTTTTTTTTTTTTTTTTTTTTTTTTTTTTTTTTTTTTTTTTTTTTTTTTTTTATTACAAGTCAGTCTTGATAAACTCTGCTCATCTCAATTTTCTGCTCGCACAACTTGCAAATTAAATCAGCGTTGGTGGAAGCCAATATCTCTTTCCTAGTTTTTCATTGCCGATATATTTTTTAAACTTTTCCCATGAACGTTGTAAATGTGGCAATAGTTTGTGATGGGACGTTGACGACCAAACTTTATCAGCAGAGAGTGCATCATCAAATTGGAGCATTTGCAAATACATTCGAAGTAAATCTTTGTCGTTCATTCTGAGGAGAATATTTGACATAAATGGTTGTAAATCAGTTATATTATGCATGAACGCATACGGTTTGTCAATGTGCGGGACCCACTTCAAACATTTCTCGGGACCTACATGCAAACAAACGACGTTTGTTTTGGAATCGTCCCAATCCATATCCAAGTGACTGGTAAACACTAAATGTTTGTGTTTACTGGGAATATGCGCTCCAAATTCGGGTTCTGACCAAATATATATATTTTGACCATTTCTTGTAAACCATCTCGGACCCTCGGAAAAATCACTCATCGGCACGACATGCGGCTTTAGATAAAATTCCAAAAGTGAACGATTTCTCCCCAAATTCCCAAATAGGATGGTGGATTTGCTCGAATCGAGAGCTTTGATTAAGGTATCGACTACCATGTTTTCAACGCCAGTCCTTTTATCACACTCTTTATTTTAACAACAACAGAGAAATCGTTCCAAACTGCGTTTTTTCAAATTTTGAAAACGATATGTTTGTATCATCACCACGAAAAAAACGGAATCTCAAAATGTGAATAAAGAGTGGGAATGGATCGATATAACAGAGCTTCGGATCTTCGCATGGCGCCTTATACAATTCCAGACCGTCGTCCTAATAGTGTGATTCCCGAATCGTATTTTGAAAATGAAGTGCCTTGGAGGTTTCCAGATAGACCGCTCGAGGTGACACCAAGACCAGTGGCAGTGGTGAAACCATTTTCTATTCAATACGAATCAATTCGTCCCCAAGAATCGGATGGAACCATAGCACAACCAAACGTTCAATTACCTCCGACGCCTCCCGGAACACCTGTTCGAAATCGTGTAGCGCCCAGAACGCCCGCTCCACCCACACTTGCAGAAATTCCAGTAGTATCCACTCCACCTGCATCACCTATTCGAACCCCTGCAGCGACCACTTTTAATGTACAGAGCATTGCGTCTACTTCATCTCAAAATGTACCGAACGTCGAACAGGATCAACTAAACTTTCAGCTACCACGAAACATACAAACTTTATCACCTACACGTCAAGTGAGAAAAATTAAAATTGGAAAACTCACCAGGATACTAGATTAGAAAAAATAGCAACACGTAAAAAAAAAAAAAAAAAAAAAAAAAAAAAAAAAAAAAAAAAAAAAAAAAAAAAAAAAAAAAAAAAAAAAAAAAAAAAAAAAAAAAAAAAATTTTTTTTTTTTTTTTTTTTTTTTTTTTTTTTTTTTTTTTTTTTTTTTTTTTTTTTTTTTTTTTTTTTTTTTAACGTGTAACATTTAAACGAAGCGTCGAGTCTTGATGTCTCAGCTCGTCAGAAATTTTTGGAGCAGTCACAACTTTAGAAAATCTTGGAACTCACATCTTTAGAAAATTTTGCAGTTCACATCTTTAGAAAATTTTCGAGCTCTCAACTTGTTACGACAGTTATAATGCGTAATATAAAGTTTAGCTGTAGAAATGTTTTTGCAAGCCATTTTTGGTAGCCACTACTCTACGCATCGCCCGTATTTCCACGGGATACAATTGTACTGCTTATTTGTGATTACTCTAGTCATCAGCTTGAGTGCCTACATCATCCATGACGTCCAAAATGAATGCACGCAGTCGTTTCATAAAAGAGTCCATGCCCTCCGAGTTAAATATGCCACCTCTCAATGTGCCCGTCATGCATAAACCTATACTGGAAAATTTTGATGCTCACGTAAATAACTTTATCCATTTTTTAAAGAATCGTGTCCGGTGCATACTCATTTACGATGGACCCGATGACGTATATCAACACATTTTGAATCGAACCCTGTATGCGTGTTCTGTCAAGCATGTGCCGACGGGAAAAGTGTTGAAAAATGTCTTTCCTGTCATGCTGGGAACTCGATTGGATCTAGCGATTCGGCATGGCCAGCGCCGTGTATTTGATGCCAGTGTGGATCCCCCTGCCACCACCACCCCCTTCCAAGAGATGGACCTGGGACGAGGATTTTTCATCATCAGTGGATTTCTCAAACATTTACCGTACAGTTTTACCAATGATCCCTCTCGAACGCATCAGGTGTACAAAAAATCAATGCGAGTCTTTACCTATGATGGCTTTGATCGAGGTAAGGAATTGAGTTTCTACACGCATGATTCACCTACGGGTCGAAAACGTGGATCCGTGGTGATTAAAAGCAACAAAGGTACGGAAATCACGGAAAACGTCGAGTCTTTTTTTGATTTTTGTCCCTATCCAACAGATCCAGCCACCTACATGTCGTATTTGTACAGCCACGAAGTGTTTGACATTGATTCGCTCACCAATAAAATTGTGCTCAGCCCTGGACATTTGTTTGTCAAATTGTTTATCAAATGCTTGTACGGCCCATTGCAACCAGATAAAATTTGTTGGTCCCTCGTCAAAGCAAAGGCGGCCAAAGTCACCAAATGCATTGAAACGGGCAAATTGATGCGAGTCATTTCACAAAAGACCAAATTTCACAAGGAAGGAGGGACACCCGGCAAGAGCGGCCCACAAGAATCCTATCGAGAAATTGGTGCCGACGGAGAAGTGTTTGTCGAAAAATCTGCGGAATGCTATCGTGAAGTCAACTCTCAGACATATCCCTTGAATCCATTTTTTTCAAACATTATCGTCCGTCAAATTTCGAGTAAAGTCAAAGCAAATTCCATGCCGTCTTTTCACAACAGTTATGCTGGATTTTTATGCATTTTGGGTTGCTATGAAACGAAAAACGTGGGACGAACCACCATGATGGTGAGGGATACGGTCGTGTCGACCTGCGTGGATTTGGATCCAGTGTTTAACGTCACGAGTGCACCCTTCTGGAAAGAGTTGAGTTTGGAGCCATTAAAACACTCGCAGTATTTTGTGGTGGTGAACGAGGCTTGCATCCCAGTGACGCAAGCCTGTTTTACCAATGTCAATTTACTACATGTGAAACGTACGTTTGGACTGGTGGAATGCTACAAGACACATTTTTTTATCCATATCCATTGCAAAGCTGGACTCCTTTTTAAAAAAATTCCAAACAGCGACATTTGGGTCACGCCTCGCGACATAATGTACTGGATGTCACAACTGCTTGGATACACTACCATGGAGGAGGTGGTGCGTCACTTCCAATATCCCTTCATCACCAGTTATTTTGTGGATATAAATCCCTTTTTCATGTACACTGCTTTTCCCAAAGACATTTTAGCATTCAATTCTCTGAAAAACGCCGTTCTGGCCACAGATTCTAAATGCGCTCATTATTTCATGGATACGTTGACAGTGTACGCCAAACAATTGACACCATACCACAAAAACGTGATGGAACCCCTGGAGGATGGAGTGTCACCACATTTCGTGTGCCGAGTACCTCACATGATGGTATCCTATATGAGTTTTCTGGGATGCACGCAAGAAGATTGCATCGTACGCCGAGAAGACGTGAATGCTTTTGATTGCTGTCGATTTTTTACGGTTCGTGTGAAATTGGAAACGGATGCATTGGTAGTCTTTCGACCGGTCCAGGGTGATGCCGTCGATTCGACGCTGTTGGGTTCACTCGTGCACGAGGGTCCCCTCAAATTGGAATCTTTTTCAATTCACGTCAAACTGGTGCGAGTGAATGACCGAGTCATCAACGTGCATTTTTATAAAAAACCCTTTCGAGTCATCAAACATCACTTGACTAGCAACACGCTGAGCGTGTGCGTGGAGCAAGAGCATCAAAGTAGTACGGGCGATAAATTGTGCAGTTTCCATGGTCAAAAAGGAGTCATGCGCGTTCAAAAACAATTTCCTTTGCTGGACGAGCAAATCACACCCGATTTACTGGTGACAGTCTATGGTTTCTTTCGAATGACGCCCGGCCAAATCAAAGAGGGCATCGTGAGGGGGCGAGGCAGAGACGCTACAGTGGTGCGAAACAGCGATGGTAAAATTTTACCCAACGCAAAACTGTTTTATGGAAAAACGTTCTATTTTCCGATTGCTTACTGGAGTTCAGAACATTTGTACGCCCCAGTCAAATGTACCCAAGACAAAATTTCAAATCAGTCGGTGAAAGGTCGTTCACGCATGGGAGGGATGCGTTTGGGCACGATGGAACTCAATAATGGGTTGAGAGCCAATGGAATAGCATCCTGTTTTGAAGAAAAGTTTTTTGAACACGGGGATCGATCCAAAGTGGAGGGCACAGTTTCTATTCCAAAAGTGGTTGAATTGATACAAGAAGATGCTCGGATTTTCAAAACCAATATAGATTACACGACACACCCGAGTGTCACCATTCACAAAAAATGAAAATGTTGTATGCTGTAACTGGTAAATATTGTTTTTCAAAGAAACTTTAAATTTCGATGAGGTCGAGGAGATGGACACGAGTTAAACACACTGCATAACAACGTAAAAAAAAAAAAAAAAAAAAAAAAAAAAAAAAAAAAAAAAAAAAAAAAAAAAAAAAAAAAAAAAAAAAATTTTTTTTTTTTTTTTTTTTTTTTTTTTTTTTTTTTTTTTTTTTTTTTTTTTTTTTTTTTTTTTTTTTTTTTTTTTTTTTTTTTTTTAAACCCATAATATAAATAAGCCAGCGTCGAGACTTGATAATCCCACAGCTCATCAGAATTTTTTGGGTCAACATTTCGTTTTCTACATTTCATACAAGAATGGAGGATGAGGATGAATGTCCAATTTGTTCTACTTCTTTTAAACTGCTTGAAGCGATTTATGAAACTCCTTGCAAGCACTTGTTCCACAGGCCATGTTTAAATCTATGGATAAAGTTCCGTCAGGCTTGTCCCATGTGCCGCAAAAAAATATCGGGAGGTTCGCTGGAAACAATTCGCTACAAGAGAATAATATTTAATATGTCTACGCAAGATCAAATTCACTTTTACAAGGAACAGTTGAGTAATGTGAAAACTAAATTTAAAGAATGCATTTTAAAAATCGAATACTGCATTGAGAGTTTGAAACCATTGCTTCAGGAAGACGAATCCCTATTTCGATCGATCAATGCACTAGGTGAACAATTCTACGAATCATCATGTTGGGCACATCACAATCTTATTGACATTGTATTACCACTTGTACTTCTCGCGAGTCAATCCAGGAATAATAGAATCAACATGCAAAAACAACACCCAGATGAACGTGATGAAATTCTGTCTTACCGAGATCGCATATCTCCTAAACGAAAAATCTTCAGAGACATTGTTTTAAAACTCCAACTTGATATTGAGAAAGCGTTAACATTAAGTAAAGAGAACCATATCCTTCACCGCGTAATAAAAGACGATTTTAAAAAATTTACAGAAGCCTATGATTTGGCAAACGAGAGCCTGCACCGAATGGAAGGAGCCATGGCAGCTCTCAAGTTTGAGAAGGTTCAACTGAAACAAGACCGAGAAAATTTGATGACCTCGGCTCACCGGAAATTTTCTGAGGCTCTTGCAAATATTATTGAATGATAAAAAAAAAAAAAAAAAAAAAAAAAAAAAAAAAAAAAAAAAAAAAAAAAAAAAAAAAAAAAAAAAAATTTTTTTTTTTTTTTTTTTTTTTTTTTTTTTTTTTTTTTTTTTTTTTTTTTTTTTTTTTTTTTTTTTTTTTTTTTTTTTTTTTTTTTTTTTTTAGTTGTCTTGTTTAAAATCAAGTTGAACGCCGCTCAGATTTTTCAGACATGTACTATCGACGCTATGACCCAGCAATTGCACAGGATGCCAACGCAGTTCAAAATATTACTACCGCACAATTTGTACGAATTCTCGACTTTCACGAGAATGATACTTTTATCCTTAAAGGTGAGACCGCTGTAAAAATTTTACGTTTTCACATTCCAAAGCTGAAAGAAATCAAGCATGACAAAGACAATGATTTGTACTACATGAAGGTGTTGGATTGGCCATATCATAAAAATATGTGTTTATTTTGTAAAAATCAGAATCCTTGTAAATGGAAATATCTTGATGAAAGATACAACGAGCTCTTTGACTATCACATTGACACCTTTTCAATATTTAGTCCAACCGCCGTGCTTAGTGGCGACGAGGGCGACTCGCTTGGGCATGGAACCGATTAAGTGATCAAAGTATTCGTCTGGCAACTCGTTAAACACTTGCAAAATGTCCTCCCAGAGCTCATCCCGATTTCTGACACCCGTTTTCTTTTTCTCGATACGCCTGACCAACTCGGCCCACACATTTTCCACAGGATTCATATCGGGTCCTTTGGGAGGCCAATCATCCATCACTATAACGTTGCGATCCCTCAACCATTGTATGGTCATCCTACTGGTGTGAATGGACGACAAATCTTGCATAAAAATTAAATCATTTTCGCACACGTCATGCTCGATGGACGGTAGAATCTGCGTCGTGTAATACTGTGCGTTCAAAGTCCTTTGCTCCACCCTGTGCAAGCGTCTGAGATTTTTACCAAAGGCCATCCACACGCAAATGGTAAACCGCGGTGTACCCACCATCGCTGGATTGGAAGAATGTACTAGATATTTATCATCGTAGCGATCACTTCCGTGCTTGGGTCTGTAGACTCGCAAGGCTCCGCGGCTTGTGGATCTAAAAATCTTTTCGTCAGAAAAAACAACCCTCTCCCACAGGTCCATGGTCCAATTGATGTGACGCAAAGCATAGACGAATCGCATTTGACGATGGTAGGGTGTCAAAAAAGGTTTTCGGGCTGGAATGCGACATTTTAACCCCTTCTCCTTTAAACGATTGCGGACCGTGTCTGCGCTACACGTGGGCACGAGCGCTTTTTGCAAGTCTACGGCCGACAAAAACGGCTCTCTGGTAGAAGTTTCGTACAACGTTTGATCTTGTTGTGGATTCGTGACGCGTGGTCGCCCTTGCTTGGTGTCGGCTTTTTGGCCTCTGCGTTGTATCCAGTAATGCACGGTAGAGGGGGATAATTCCAATTGACGAGCAATTTCTCTCTCTGAAAGATGGTCGTGTTCGTATAAATGCATAATAACGTGACGGTATTCCATGCTTGTTTTCCAAACAAAAAGACAAGGAATGATGGAGCAGCAACGCATGTATTGCCCCAAATGCAAAAAATGCACACCGACCGAAACGATTATCAGAGTCGTCGCAAAAAATTTACGAGCCATGCTGCGAGGAAACTGTAGCGTTTGCCAAACCACAAAATCTACGTTTGAAAAAACAAGACATGACATTTCTTAAAGAAATTCAATCGTATTTATGTCACGAGAAAGTGCAGGTGGATCCGACGCCACAGCCATCCATCGTATGCAGCGTTTGCAACAATAGAGTCATTCCAGACGTGTACAAATGGATCCATGACATTTCCCAAAACTCGCTGCTAGAAGGTTGTCGAATGGCTCAACTCTATGCTGAATGGACGGGTGACGTAAACATACCTGTATCCATCTACATTTCAAAGCTGGATGGTATCTATGACAAGCGCATCGAAGGTCAATCCCTTCGCCGCCTAAAAACGTCGGTCGATATTTTAAAAGCGTTGAATGCTCCTTTTACACACGAGAGCACTCCGATGGAAAAACCCACGCCAGAAATGCAAAATTTCATTTCAGATTACATGAGTGTGTTGGCAAAGAACCAACAAGATTTAAAAACCACCGAGCAAACAGCCTTGAACCACTTACTACAAAACATGCACACTGTGTTAAATTCCAAAGAATTTGAAAATAATCATTTCAACTTTTATTTTGAAAAATTGGTTCCCTACGTCAAAGAATGTCGCATGGATTGGACGCCCTTACCCCCATTCGATACCGACACAAACTTGGTAAATCAACTCTGGAAACAACTACAGTATTCGCAGCAGATTCGCAAGACTTTTGGAAAATATAGTATTCCTTTCGACATATTTCACGTCTTGGCGGGCTGTTATGCGTGTTGCACAGATATTGGTGTAGTGGCCAATTGGGCACTGGATTTAATCGTGAGAATATGCAATGGAAAATACTTTTGGAAAGAGTTTCAAGAGTGTCCATTTGTAAGCCATTATCGAGCCATCATAACAAAATATTTTTCATTTAGGCGAAACACCCATCGTAATATGGAATTTTACTACTTGGTCAAGAGTATCCAGAGGGGTGAAGGTATAGAGTGCCTCTCTGAAAATTTTCTAAAATATGGTCAATTGGAAGCATTTTTTAAAGAAAAGCTTCAAGCAATGCCCGATATGAAAGAAATGGTAAGCAGTCAGCTTTTTCCAGCCACCCTGTTTGAATCACCAGCGGATCAAATGGCGTTTACTATTGCCTTGGCACATATCGTGAGTAATTTCGATAAAACTACCTGCCAACCAAGGAAAGGTACGTTTGCGAAAGCTAGGAAATTGTCAACTGTGGTCAAGACTCTGATGAAGTCAGCTTCGGATTTTGATTCACAATATCCACTTCCATGGACCATGGATACGTTAAAACTGTTTATGATGTCTGATTCGAAAATTGAGGAATGTTTACAAATGCTAGCAGACATTGTATTTACTCCAGACGAAGATGAAATGGAACCGTAAAAAAAAAAAAAAAAAAAAAAAAAAAAAAAAAAAAAAAAAAAAAAAAAAAAAAAAAAAAAAAAAAAAAAAAAAAAAAAAAAAATTTTTTTTTTTTTTTTTTTTTTTTTTTTTTTTTTTTTTTTTTTTTTTTTTATCTATTTTAAAAACTCAAACGTTTGAGAAATCATAATACAGAGTATGACTTGACATTTATACTTTTAACATTGTTATTTAAATACGCGAGCCTCGCAGTATTTCAATCTACATTTACATCAACTTGAATAAAGTGAATGAACATGACTCATACATATTGTCCCCAGGAGGTCTTCTCCGTAAACACCGACTACCTCCGTGAGCAGTTTAACGACTGCCTACTAAAGACTTTCGACTCATTTACATGTGAGCTGGCATCCTTACAAACTCTCAAGTACAAGTTGCTCATCAATTTGATGAATGACTGGGGTATAACTCGTCACGAGCTAAATAGCTTGTTTGAAAACCATTCTCCCGTTCATCATAGAATAGCTGAGAGCATTCTTCATCATGTCCGCCACAAAGAAGAGTTGTCATATGTGTTTGCTCAAGAACTTGTGAGAAATGACAAACTCGTAAAAGTCTTACAAGGCCTCTGTAAAAACGATTATTCAAATTTTGTGGGTGGACTTTTGGCGATAGATGGCTATGGATTACACAAAGTTTCCAGCAAATCCAAACCTGTTTTTGACATTAAAAAATACCTACACAACTTAAAATATAGTTTTGACGGTACAAAATATTTGTATGACCGAGAACCCGATGATGATTTGAAACATAACCACGCAATAGCCATACGAAAAGTTAGAGAAGAGCTAGTCAAGAAAATGAAAGCAACGCCTGAAATAAACAAATTTGTACATCAAGTCATGTACAGGCTTATTAAAGATACTGTTGAAGCGGATATTCCGGATACTCGTATCGAGCCATATTTACCAGAAAGGGTTATGAAAAGTTGCATAAAAGTGTACAAAGAAAAAATGTCAACGGAGCAGCTGGAAGAGTATTTGAAAAAGTATTTGAAGCTTAGCAAACCTGAACCCAAGATTGAAAATCAAAACAAAGCCGATGATGAAGGCGATATCGAGGAGGAAATTGATAATGATGAATATGAGGAACGCGAAGTCGTAGAGATGGAATCCTAAACATATTTAAAAAAAAAAAAAAAAAAAAAAAAAAAAAAAAAAAAAAAAAAAAAAAAAAAAAAAAAAAAAAAAAAAAAAAAAAAAAAACTTTTTTTTTTTTTTTTTTTTTTTTTTTTTTTTTTTTTTTTTTTTTTTTTTTTTTTTTTTTTTTTTTTTTTTTTTTTTTTTTTTTTTTTTTTTTTTTAAATGTGTGCTATAAATTGAATCCGCTCACAAGCTGTTTTAGCGTATGCAATCAAGATGTCTGCAAGCAAGTTGTCTGTGACATTCAACGCGGACGCAACCAGCTATTATTATTATGAAAAGATTGAACCAGAATGTACTGAAAATCATCTGCAAGATGCTAGGGATCGAAAGCGGGGAGAGGATCAATCCAAAATGACTCTCACTCAAATGGATAAGGCTATGAATTTATTTCAATCGTGTCGTGACAAAGACATAACAATCATTTTTGGAAATTTGGGAAGACACCCATTAATGTTAAATTACTTTTTGGATTTGGCGTTTACAGCTTCAGACGCGATTGGTGTACTCACTCCCTGGGACAAAGTATGCAGTTATAACGTTCAAAACCCCGTCCCCGATTTGGATTTCTTGTTTGTAGTGGAACCCTATTTTGGAAAATTTGTTCAAAAGCCTCCAAATGTGAAACATATGATTGTTTTAACGAGCCATTTGGTATTGTGGTATCCAAAAACTTTTGCTCGAATGGAGCAATTGTATGTGGGGTCATTATACAGCGATATTTGCATCAAAAACTCCAAGACGCTTACGAATCATGCTGTTGTCACGCCATTGCCATATATGGATGGAAGAGTAAATCAAGCACCCGTCAAGAAGGACATTCACTTGGATGTAACAAAGTCAAAATGTGCTCACGATGCCTTTCTGAGACTGCTCACGGGACAAGAACTTTTTCGTAATAGAAGCTTTTCGGTGGCTATTTTACCAAAACACGAGAGATTGATACAACATTACATTATAAATACCTTGAAATTTGCTGAAAAGTTTAAAATTGTCATTAAAGACAATTATTTTAAAATATTTCAAGACATACAACCCGTATTGTACATTGAAAAACCACAATAATGGTGTGTCTTGTATGTGGAGATGCTTTATGGCCAAGAAGTGAAGTGTGGATATTGGATTGCGAACATGAATTTCATAAACGTTGTCTGGTTCACTACAGATTTTGTCCGTTGTGCAACACTCGATTCAGCGACCTCGATTCAAGATGTTTAAGATATTTTCCCAGGCCAAGAATACGTCGACCCCGCTGTGACTCTGGTTATGAGTCTAGTTAGGATAATGACCACCGCGTTGGGTTTGACAAAGACTGTGATAGGAATCAAAATCCTTTGAAAACGAAGATGTATTGGAATTGTGTATCAATTCTTGAACGCCGTCAAATTTTAAAAAAATACCAGATATCCAATCGAGAGAGTACATATGGTCCTTACTGACCAACTGTCGCACAGCTTCATGAGGAACACCATGTCCCAAGCACCATGCAATGGAATTTGCAAAGTAATATAGTGTATTGTCATTGTCTCTCACTACAATCATCTCATATATACGTTCATTTTCTGATGATGGTACGTATGCATGTACCCAACTATGTTTGTTCATGATCTTGATTTAAAAAAAAAAAAAAAAAAAAAAAAAAAAAAAAAAAAAAAAAAAAAAAAAAAAAAAAAAAAAAAAAAAAAAAATTTTTTTTTTTTTTTTTTTTTTTTTTTTTTTTTTTTTTTTTTTTTTTTTTTTTTTTTTTTTTTTTTTTTTTTTTTTAATATCTTTATACTTAAACGGTTGGGTTTTAACTTTTCAAAATCTTGTAGGCATGGCCTTTGTTTACGTACCATACAATTCACCACAGGAATTAATGGACAAATTTCAATGTTTGAATTTGATACGAGACGCTGCTCTTCCTGGTGCCGCAAATAGAAAACCAAATTTTGTAATGGTGAACCCCAAAAATTATTACGGTACCTATGGAGGACTCGTTTACGACAGCGTATTAGAAAAAATATCATTTAAAAACCAAATCTTGTTATCAAACTATGCTTTCATGGATTCCATTGGATATGGTTTATCCATTATATGGTGGAATATTCTAAATCCTGAAGTATTAGGAAGTGTCGATGCTCTAGTGGCTCCCGACGGACGAAAAGCAGTTACGCCACACATTTACAATCAGATGCAGATTAACAAGATACGAGCAACCAAACCTCCAAAGAGCAGTTATTATGGGAATAGAGCCTGGCGCATAAACGATACATCTTCATTAAATTCCGATTCTGAATAATTTGCATTTTCATTGGCTCGAAAACGATCGAGTTTGCTTTCCGTTACTTTGTTGTGTATGTTGTACCACAGTTTACGTTGTTCAGTTTTCTCATCCATCAATTGCGGTTTCAATTCCTGGACGATATGCTTCAAATGCGCCATGCATATTCCACACCTCAACATTCGATACATGGATTCTACAATCTGCTCACGCCACATGTTTTTGGCCAATAGGACGTCGTCTGAATCATTGGGTCTACCGTCCATAGCTTCTGCCATCCAGTGCAATAATCGCCAAAATGACGATCCAAATTGACCAATAGTGAGAAAATTGAGTTTTGGAAAGAGTTGTTCAGCAGGCGTTATGGGTGCTGAGACGTGACACTCTTTATTTAAAAATTCTCGTAGGGCCGATGCGTTACCCTCCAATAAATCCATAATCAACGTTTCAAATTTGTTGAGCAGTAAATCCGAATTCCATTTAACATTGTACAACAAGGTTAAAACTATAAAAATGTTTTCTTTTAAAATATTTTTCCAAGCCAAGATGGCTAATTGGGACTCGGGCTTGGTGAATGTACGAATGTACATTTCTTCTTTCACAATCATTACCAATCGCAATAAATACGTCGATACGACCTGATGTAATCGTTCTTGGGAAGTGGCTTTACGAAATTTAAAAGTAAATTCCGAAACGTCCCAAGGAACCATAAAAGATTCCTCTTCCGTAACAAGTCGCAACGTCCGATGTAAAAATGGATCAGTTTCCTGCAAAGCGACCTGGTTTAGTTTGGTTTTATTTATGTGACCCCGGTAAGCATTTTTAAGACACAGAAACGTGTCATGCTTCATACTGATAATCTTCTTGCTTATTAGGATTCAAATGATTGAATCCAGGCAACGAAAAAGAATAAGAAAGATTAGCATGTGCTCTGTTATCGTTTGCGAGAATTGTGGTAGAGGGATAGGTACTTGGGTCTGTGAAACTCCCAATACTTGTTACGTTACAATACATCGTCAAGGAGTATGTCGCAGGTGCACAAGGCAATGGGGTTGAGGATTAAAGATTAAACATAACGACGTTAAAAAAAAAAAAAAAAAAAAAAAAAAAAAAAAAAAAAAAAAAAAAAAAAAAAAAAAAAAATTTTTTTTTTTTTTTTTTTTTTTTTTTTTTTTTTTTTTTTTTTTTTTTTTTTTTTTTTTTTTTTTTTTTTTTTTTTTTTTTATGTTGTATTTAAATGGTGGAATTAGTCGGCAGTACCATACCATTACAACTTACTGAACAACTTGACAACTTGGTGAATACTTTCTTGAATCCATGGAGGGAATCGATTTTTCTAGTTTGGAAAAGGAGACTTTTTCAATGTTTGAAACATTTGATATGAATAAACCTTTGATTGTTGATGCATATAAATGTAAATGCAACAAGTTTGTTAGATTCTTTGGATATTTTGCCGATGGTTCTTACGAAAAAAGTGTGGTTAAATACGTATGGTCTGCTGCTACGCTACCCATCTTATCACCATTAGCGTTTACGTGTGAAGTATCAGAAATTCTGTTCAACAGATCTTTCAACACATCTTCAAAGATATTTTTTTGCTCAACTGCAACGTGTTTCCTACCTATGATTTGTCTGTTGTTTGGAGTTTATCGTCCAATTTGTCTTTTGAAAAACTTTTTACCAACATGCTTTTGGTGTGGGAAATTGAAAATGAATACTGATCAAATCATTCGAGATCAAGTGGATGATATCCAGGAAAGCGACGAACAACCTATCGATGGAGACACGATAGAACGTGATGATCGAAATATGGATCAAGTTGAAACTTTTCAAGAAAGTGACGGTCAATCTATTGTTCAAGAACCGCTAGAAGCTGATGATCGACATGTTAATCGAGTGGAAACCTCCCAGGAAAGCAACAATCGACAATATGATCAAAAACCGCTAAAAGCTGGTGATCGACACATGGATCGTGTTGAAACCTCCCAGGAAAGAGATAATCAACAAAATGATCGAGATCCGCTGGAAACTGGTGATCGACACATGGATCAAGTTGAAACCTCCCAGGAAAGAGACGAAAAGCAAATTGATCCAGGTGAAATCTCCCAGAATCAGAATAAATTGCTTTTGAATCGAAAAATACTTATAGAGGTCTTAATGCGTGAAATTCGAAATTTGCAAGCAGATATTTGGTTGGGAAAGACACCAACACAAATCACAGAACGTTTGAAAGCAACTTTGGGAAAAATTAAACCAACCTTTGATTCAAAAGAATTTAAATATGAAAAAATATACAAGTTTTGAAAAAAAAAAAAAAAAAAAAAAAAAAAAAAAAAAAAAAAAAAAAAAAAAAAAAAAAAAAAAAAAAAAAAAAAAAAAAAAAAAATTTTTTTTTTTTTTTTTTTTTTTTTTTTTTTTTTTTTTTTTTTTTTTTTTTTTTTTTTTTTTTTTTTTTTTTTTTTTGAAGTGTTCTGTTTAAAAGCTTGCGTGATCAACCCGAGACCCATACGTTATACTGTCATCACTACTTGTCGACTTTGTATAACAGTGCCAGTGAGAATTGGAAGTCAAACTGATTGTTCAACCTCCTCTTGTGATTTGCAAAACATGGTTGCTTCCACTCAACGATTGATACGATACAGACTGAAAGAACCATTCTCTGGAAAGGAACCGTTAGTTGAAAAAAATTTTGCTGTGAAATTTTTCCCTATTGGCAAATTTTATATTGAACCTCAGGACGAAGTAGAAGTATCAACTCATGTCGAGATTAAATTACCACCCGGTACATATGGATTGCTGTCTTCATTGATTCCGAATGTGAGAGTAGATGATGATGTGCTCCCTCCCGGTTTTTCTGGACACCTAAAATTTTACCTTTTCAATGAGGGATCCGAACGACTTGATATCAAGAAAAAGAAATCAGTTGTTAGGTTGATTTTAAAACGATGCATCGTACCAGTGTTGCAGAAAGTTGGAAAATTGACACGGACAAGATCCTGTACAGCAGGATTGAAATCGAAGCGCAGACAACCAAAGAGATGCGGGTCAAAACACAATTAATAACATATGTAAAAAAAAAAAAAAAAAAAAAAAAAAAAAAAAAAAAAAAAAAAAAAAAAAAAAAAAAAAAAAAAAAAAAAAAAAAAAAAAAAAAAAAAAAAAAAATTTTTTTTTTTTTTTTTTTTTTTTTTTTTTTTTTTTTTTTTTTTTTTTTTTTTTTTTTTTTTTTTTAATGGCTTTATAATCTTTGCGATTGACTAAACTCATACCAATGCCGTTCATGACTGCAAGTATTTGTGTGCATTCTCCTCAGCTGGTCTGGAACAAGTATTTACTATCTCATTACCTAGCAAGTTTTTTCAAGCTACATCATCCAAACATTTATCAATTTAAAATTTTCCCCGTAAGATCTTGGGAGTATCAAGGCTCTTTTATAAAGTGCAACGTTTTCATTTTGTACAATTATGGATTTGTACGTGCAAGAACCTCCCAGCACCTTCTTAAAAAACTCAAACGCCGAAGGACTCGTTACATTGAAAACAGACAACGTGTCTCCGCACTGCGCCCACATTGAAAAAGGTTTACGCTGCGCCTGCACTTCAAAGGACGGAATCGTTGTCAGTAAGCAAAGCATCATAATAAACAACGATGCCCATTTATTGTGCGCATTTCCTTGTTACGCCTTACCAAACCATTGCACTCTGGAAGAGCAAAAGACGATTGTAACATGGTTGACTCGAGAGAAATTTTACAATTTTGGTCATCATTGTAAACGAATCGAGGATACAAAAAGAAAATTTGAAAGATTTTTAATGCCCAATACCGTATTCTTGAAGAAACCAAACATTTCTTGTGAAAAGTGTTCAATATTTACATTAAGAGGTGAACCCGTGTTTTTCTTGAGTAAAAACGTTTTATCGGCTCAAAACAAGGGTCCCACGTTGGAAAGCGTTTTGTGTCTAGATGCATCGGCCCAGTAAATATGAATTGCAACATGCTGTTTTGTATGCAACGGAACATACTCGCGTGTACATGATGGAAAAGTACCGAAAACAATATCCTCATTTGTTTCTACATGCAGAAATACACACTCGCCCCGCAACGCGTCAAGATTATTATATACCTGATTCATTGTCTCAAAAATGTATCGTGGTGGAAAAAACAGCATTTACCGAAAAGGGTTGTGCGCGATTGGGTTGCTTTCCTTACAAATCAAATGGAATACCTTGTGAAAAAACAGATCCCGTCCAATGGATTCCCATCGGTAGGAATCATCTCTCCTTAGCGTGTCAGCCCGGCTGTTGGCGATCCCCCTCGACCGTCGATTCCGAATGGATCGACAGCCAATGCATGGTGGTCAATCCTTTGAAAAAACTACTCGCCATATTTCCCGAAAAGGCATTTGGATTAGAGTCCAAACATACTTTGCACGAAGGGTTGGATTGGAAAAAGGGAAACATGTACTTGAATAAAGATTACTGCGCCGCCTATGGTTTGGAATTTGATGGGAACGACTGCTATTCTCCTACCGGACAAACCATTTTGGAATTTCTCTTGGGGAAAACAGTGTATCGAACCATTAAAACATCATCCATTACACCTCCCAAAAAGACATTACCCACCATTCCAAAAGACATTGAATTCCCAAATGTGCCTAACGTGACAGACATTACAGAGGCATCGGCTGACGGATCAGAAATTGCCAAAGACATTGCGAAAGAAGTGGCGTTTGATTTTGGATTGGACCTCACCGTCTATGCCGTGGAAAAGATTTTGCGCAAAAAAGCACCGAAACTTATTGCAAAGGCAGCCAGCAGCATTCCCATCAAGTCAGCCCTCACCCAAGTGGTCTTGAACCAAACAGTGTCCTTGTCTGTCCGAACATTGGCCACGTTTGGAAAAGTGTTGGGTGGTATCAGCAATGTTTTCGCATTATTCAGCATTTTTTCTCTCGTATTGGATGTCATCGACCCTTACAATTATGATTCGGTATTGACGGCAGATATGCTGACCAAGATCAACAAGCGGTTGGATTTTTTGTATTTCAAGAAGGAAAATGAAGCGATGCGCCTCATTACACCTGAAGTGGTGTGGGATACAATATTGGTCGAGGAAGATGAATCGGATCGTTATGAATTTATGTCTGAAAAAATTTCAGAATATTTGTTGGCTCTGCGTAAAAACACAATAAAGTCTGCACCGAAACGAAAATTGTACAATTTTCAAACTCTAAAGGAAAAACAATATTTAAACTGGAGCTTACATGGCGCTTTTGCATTCATGCTGATTGTTTTTGCATTGCTATGGATTGAGTGGATACACGTATGGGCAGTGTGTTTATTTTTTGCGCTGTTTTACTTTACGTGAACCCCACAACCCTCATAAAAAAAAAAAAAAAAAAAAAAAAAAAAAAAAAAAAAAAAAAAAAAAAAAAAAAAAAAAAAAAAAAAAAAATTTTTTTTTTTTTTTTTTTTTTTTTTTTTTTTTTTTTTTTTTTTTTTTTTTTTTTTTTTTTTTTTTTTTTTTTTTTTTTTTTTTTACACTATAAGTTTGTAAGTTTGACAGCGACGTTCGACATCTCTGGTGATTCGAGAGCTCTGGCAAACGGTATTAACTGTGTGGCAGCCATCCACGTACAGTGGGTCGTTTCTGTATCGTAATGAGCGTTTTACGTGGTTTGGTATCTCTTTTTGTTGGATGCGTTCTTGAACAATGGCTCAGTAAATAACGACACGATTTATTTGGAAGACGTTTTTGCTTAAATTTTCCATCCGCATTCTTAAAAGTTATCCGGTGTGGCTTGTGATCGTACACCAATTCCGTATGGTCTTTTCCCCATTTCAAAAAGCGTGAACCCACTAGACCAGTTGTGGACCGATCACTCGCAGCCGAGCTCACAGATTGACTTCTGGCACGACTCGTGGATGGAGAAGGAGAGCGGGAAGATGCTCTGGAAGAGCTTGAAGATGCCGATTCACTGGAATAAGATCTATATGGAACAACACTCCAATTTGTTGCGTTTGTCGTCTTTTTCTTGTTTTTTGATCCTTTCGGACGTCCTCGCTTTCCAGGTTTCTTGGGTGGTTTTTTCTTGCCTGAGCCCTTCGGACGTCCCCGCTTCCCAGGTTTCTTGGGAGGTTTCTTCTTGCCCGAGCCTTTTGGGCGGCCACGCTTACCCTTGGGTTTGCATGTACCCGGTGGAGGTGTGGGTGGGGATAACGATACTGTAGGACTCACGTAATCGCTCAAATCGGTATCGCTGTCTGATGAGTCGGTTTCGTGTATTTTTACCATGTTTTCTTTTCACTTATTTTAAACGATAAATGCTACCCACCCAGTAATCTAGATTGTGCATGCTCGCAGCTTTGCAAACATCTTCAGGTTTTGAAAGAGCCAAATATTCCACACCCATAAATGAGGCAGTAGGTACGTTAAATTCCTTATCGATACTTCCTGATTTATAAAATGGTAACAAACCAAAGATATTTTGTGATTTCGTAACGTTTCCATGCTCAAATGCTTTACAATAGAGCAAATCCAAACAATTTTGCACGACCTGATCGAACGCCATCATACCTTGGCTCTGAGGAAAAGCAATGCGCCACCTTTGAACCAGTGACTTATTTTGAAGCATGTAATCAAATGCATCCCAAAAAGCCAAATACATGGTGAGAGGTTGAGTGTATCGAGTCAAATCAATCAAAACGTACGATTCCGACGCTAATGTCTGTTGTGTTTTTCCTCGAATGGTTAAGGAATTGACAGCGTTGGGCTGAACCTGTTGAATGCTTTGCGTTTGGATGGATTTGTCTTGCAGCTTTAACAACTCTTGGGTGTGTCTAATTAACAGTGGAGGCGACTCGCCATGAAAGAAACACACGTGGGTCCAAACGGTTTCGAGATTTCTTGAACAGTTGAAATGACTTGTAAACACTACCAAACGAGACGCCTTGGGTGGTTTCTCCAGTATTTGATCGGGTAGAGGTTCCAAAATGACCATTAAGTCACAAAAAGTATCTAAACCCTGATTGGGTGTAATCACGCGAATGCGACCATCTGGAGAGGATGGGCAATCGTAATAGGCAGACTGAATCGCTACATTGAGCTGAGGGTCTAAACTCAGAGCGTCAAACACTTTTTGGGGGTATCGACCCAAGTTTCCAAACACAACCACATGGTCGTGTCTTAAAATAAATAGAAATAAATCTTCTAACGTATCCATCATTCCTTTCTTTATAATGACTGCGTTAAACAAGTATTTTTTTTATCTCATCCTAAAAATAAATAACCCAAATATCATGATGGAACTAGTTACACAATCATGGGTTGTAACCGAATACAAGTTGTATTGTTCAGAGGATATAGTACTTGAACCCTTTCAACCTAAAAATGTAAACATAAAAGAAAATCTAGAATTCTTACCAATTGGTGAATACATGATAGCGCAATTAAATCCATACCTATTTGTACTCCCGAAAATAAGTGTGTTCGCTTCACTTATTAAAGAATCGTACAATCATTGTAGCCTTTTAGTGGTTTTAGTTAATTATTCAAAAGAGGTGCAAAAATTATCCAAAGGTGAATTACTAGCTACACTGAATTTTATACCAAGCTTAGGACCTCCTAATCGAGCACAATCTTTTGAGATTCCACCCGAGCGTGCAGTAAGCCTTAGATATGACAGTAACGATAACAATGATAATCAACACAACTCTACATTAAAATGAGTTGAAGCTCTACACTCTATTCATTTCCTTCTCGGATCGGCGGCAATAAAACAAGTATCTCAAATATCACTATGGAACTAGATACAAAATCGTGGGTTGTATCTGAACACAAGTTGTTTTGTTCAGAGGATATAGTACTTGAACCTTCTCAATCCAAATACGTAATCATAAAAGAAAATGTGGAATTCTTGCCAAGTTTTGGATATGTGATACCTCAAACAAGTACATACCCTTGCTTACGCTTAGGAGTGAGTGTGTTAACTAAACGTTTTAAAGAATCAGACAATGATTATAGACTTTTAGTGGTTTTGGTTAATCATTCAAATGAGGAGCAAAAATTCTCCAAAGGTGATTATTTAGCTACACTGAAATTTGTACCAATGTTTGGAGATAGCTATCGAGAACAAGGAGGTTTTGAGATTCCTCCCAAACGTGTAAAAAGCCTTAGATTTGAGAGGATGATGAACACAGAGACTGAAATCTAAAAAAAAAAAAAAAAAAAAAAAAAAAAAAAAAAAAAAAAAAAAAAAAAAAAAAAAAAAAAAAAAAAAAAAAAAAAAAAAAAAAATTTTTTTTTTTTTTTTTTTTTTTTTTTTTTTTTTTTTTTTTTTTTTTTTTTTTTTTTTTTTTTTTTTTTTTTTTTTTTTTTTAAATCTGTTTTTAAAAGAGTTGGAGCTTCACAATCTATTTACTTTCTTCTTGGAGCGGTGAACGTAAATCACATGTTTCGAAATTTGCCCGGAGCCATCTGCCAGATTCCACCACACAGTGCAATTGCTACGGTATACATTGCAGCCTGTATGTACACGAATAGTTTTTGATCACTCACAAATACCGAAGCGGTTTTTGTTTCTTCATTGTACGTCGAGTATGTTAGATATCCAAAACACATCAGTCCAACAAAGGTTACAATTACCAACACCAACAGCAATATTGTTCTGAGGTCCATACTTTATTATCCCATGACAAGTATCAATCCCAACAAAACCATACACGCCAAATTTCCAACTGCTGGGTAATAGAAACCAGACTGATTCGCATTCCAAAATTCTTGAGCTTCTACACCTCTCTCTTTCATCAGTTTACTTTGATCTATGACAAATTTCTTGGCATTGGATATTTGGTACATGACATATATTTGAACTACAACCGTTATAAACAACAGTCCCAACACCGCAACCAAGATTATATTTCGGATACCAAATTTCATCTTGTTTTACAAAAAACAAACAAGATATGGCTGTACATGGTCTTATTCATACCGTAGGCGTGCTGCTCGGTCAGCGATACGTGCCTCTCGAACTGTCATTTGTGGATGTGACTGGATACGAGCAACATTTTCACATCAATTGTCCAATGCCTTACGCCTATTTAAAAACCATGCATCCTCACAGCTACCCAGATGCCATTGTGACCACTGATCAAGCCACCTCCTATTCAGAAGTGCTTCAGTTTTTACACGAACGTTATCGGTTTTTGGAAAATATGATACCTGGGGGCGTCGTGTTTGGTTGCAAGGGGGCGACTTATCAAAGGAACGTCTTGCGAGATGCCGAGATACCCAGAATTTTGAATATAGATACCTTGGGTGTACCTTCTTTGACAAAATTATCAACCGAATACATTGTGAATATCCTTTGTCCTTTCCACAAGCACATTTGTAAATGCTCTCAAGTGGCTCTCATATTAATCCTGCGGTATATGTTGGAGCAAAATCTTATTTTGCTTCTCGGCCAAGAGGAGCTTTTCCGACAAGTGAAAAGTATCGATGACGGAACTAGTGTCAATGGGAACGTTGGAACACGATTGCCACAAGCCATCCAGTCGCGCATAGGAGAGTAAACGTTGAAAAACATCAATAACCCGTGGCGGTGGTGAGAGCAATGCCACTTCTGAAATGGAGTCGTGCACCACGGAAACGTTTTGTAAAAATTCAAACGCTTTGGAATGGTTCGAGTCAAGACAGGATGGGTAATTTCCATCTAAAAACTGATTCAATGCTTTCAACACCAATTGTTGAATGGATTTGGAGAGCGCATGGTTGGGTCGCAATTTCATAAAGCTTTCCAATGTGTTTTCCGACTGCCAATGAACGGCATTCACATATTCGTGGGACGGGACGATAAACGTCGAAAATGGATTCAAACGCTCGCCACGAGTTTCACAAGTGAGTTGATACAACCGTTCGTTGCGTTTCAAGTCCAAAGCGCGGGCTGCGGACAAGGGTTGCAATTCTCGTGGGAGTCGGTTGCGAGATAAATACTGTTGAACCAAATTCCCCCAAAATTCCGCAGATTCAAAGTGAAAGGGTCCCGAAGAACCTTCAAGAATGGCTTTGAGAGTCAAATTGTCGTCTTTTACAACATTTTGCTGAGGACGAGACAGGATACACATCAAATGATTGAAAAACGAGGTGACTGCTCTAGTACGAAACACTGGCAAAGAATCTGGATTCTTTTCAAGCGAATCCAGTAACAGATCCAAATCACCTTGTATTTGATAACGAAAGTTGGTGAGCCCACCCTGATGAAGCATGTCTTTCCAACAAATTCCATCCACTTCCAATTGAAAGATTAATTCGGCGAGCTCACAGGGTGGAGTGATTTCTTTTCCATGGTTGCACCCAAACAAGAGTTGTTTAAACCAATTTATCAACGAGGAATGTGACATCTTGATTCCAACGATGCAAATTCCAATGAAATGGATAAGCGCGAGCCGTGTAATATTCAAGAAAATTTCGCGCCATTAAACAATGGAAAGTATACATTGCAAAAAATAACATTATATATAAAATCGACATGATGTTGAATTCTTGATTCACCAAATTAATTTAGAAAAAAAAAAAAAAAAAAAAAAAAAAAAAAAAAAAAAAAAAAAAAAAAAAAAAAAAAAAAAAAAAAAAAATTTTTTTTTTTTTTTTTTTTTTTTTTTTTTTTTTTTTTTTTTTTTTTTTTTTTTTTTTTTTTTTTTTTTTTTTTTTTTTTTTGGAGGATTGGTTTAAGAGCAGCCGTTCAGCTTTACCGATTCATAAATTCTTACAACTTTTCCAATCACGTACACATTGAAACATGGCTCATTTAAATTTAGACTTTCTCTTGTTGAATGATTCAGCAATAATGCCAACAACTTCTGATGGATTGTCACCTGGTGTTGATTTGTATTCTCCAATGCATGTATTTATTGAGCCAGGCGAGCAAGTAATTATTGATACTGGTGTGGTTTTTTCATTACCCAATTCGAAAATTGGATTATTGAAGGATAAGTCATCTGTGGTGACCAAACGAAAATTAAAAGTGGACGCTGGTGTTATTGATACTGGATACAGAGGAACCGTTAAAGTTGTATTGCGAAACGTTGGGATGGAATTGGTTCATATCAAAATTGGTGAACCCATCGCACAAATGATTTTATTCTTTTGCCAAAGACCAACCTTACGAAGAGTGAAAAGGATTTCTACCGAAACAGAACGAGGTATAAATGGATTCGGTGACCATTACGAAAAATCGGAGAAGCAACCTTATATGGAAGATTTCGCTTGCCATTTCAAAGGAGATTATCAAGATTTACATAATGGGGTAGATTATATTAGCCTAGACAAGACTCAATGATCTCAGTTGGAGCTTTCAACTTTAAAAAAATCTTGGAGCTCGCAACTTTAGAAAATCTTGGAGGTTTTAAAATTTGGAATGGAATTATATATACTCGTTTTTATATTGTTAAAAAAAAAAAAAAAAAAAAAAAAAAAAAAAAAAAAAAAAAAAAAAAAAAAAAAAAAAAAAAATTTTTTTTTTTTTTTTTTTTTTTTTTTTTTTTTTTTTTTTTTTTTTTTTTTTTTTTTTTTTTTTTTTTTTTTTAACAATATAAAACGAGTGCAACACGTGGAATTTTAATTCAGTAAAACATTTATTTGTAGTTATGATTTTTACCGGGTATATACTGCGAGAGTTTTATTTTGACAATGAAGAGGAATTTGAATATGCATTATTCAACATTTTGACGAAAGAAACGGCCTATTTGAAAGTACTTAATAATGAAACAGGAAGACAATCAAGTTTAGAACGCATTCCAAACAACGCCATTATTTTTGTGGACGGAATAAATCAACTCACACTCTTTCAAAGACTTTTAGGTTCATGCGATTCCATCAAATTAAAATGTTTAGATTCCATCAATGTTCAAGAATATCCCAATGCTATGGAGACTCTGATTCCACCTCTTTCTGCACATGAAATGTATCTTTCAAAAAAATACGTTCCACACCGTGCAAGATATTTGGGAAAAATAATTGAACCTACTGAGCTCCGAAATTGCAATCACAATGATATTAGCACTTGTCCAAGCCTTTTCCATTTGTCTATGGCTGCAGTTTCAGACTCTTTTGAAAAATATGAAGACTTAAATGCTTTAAAACTACCAAAGTGCTTTGAATACGATTTAAAATATAAATTCGTTCAAAGAAAAACAACACCTCAACGGAGACCATTCAACTTTTTAATGGCTACCATTTTAGAAAACAAAATTTTAAAAGAGTACCGAGGAATAGATTTTATTAATCCGAACATGAGCGGCGCTTTGAAAGACATGAAAAAGCAGCTGAAATTTTACAAGAGGTTCGCTTTTCAGAGACGTATTGGAAACCAGGATCTGAAATTTAGAATTTTAATAACTAAAGGTATTTATACCTTCTTCTATGGTTTGAACGGAAACCGACACTTTCAAACTATAGTGAACAACATACAAGGACATTACAAATGGATTAATATTGATGATGTGCATTTGCAAGACTATAAGAACCATTTCGGTAAAGTGTACGTAGTTGAATTTCATCTAAAAATTCTAAAATGTCGGAATAAACGAAAGATTATAGTGTGTTTAAAAAAAGATGGAGCACTTGTTGTATATCCAACTTCAATCTGTTGTATAGATCACTTCATACTCGACGTAACGCCAGAATTATATTATGACATTGAAAAATATAATTAAAAAAAAAAAAAAAAAAAAAAAAAAAAAAAAAAAAAAAAAAAAAAAAAAAAAAAAAAAAAAAAAAAAAAAAAAAAATTTTTTTTTTTTTTTTTTTTTTTTTTTTTTTTTTTTTTTTTTTTTTTTTTTTTTTTTTTTTTTTTTTTTTTTTTTTTTTTTGAGATCGTTATTCAAAAGCGAGCTCACAGGTTCTCAAATATTCTTTTGCATTATATGTACCACATGGACGAAGAATCAAACTTTTCAGATTGCTCGACGGACTCGGGTTGGTCGGCGGATTCGGCAATGAGATCGTTCGGATGCATGAATGGTATGTCACGTATCCTGACAAATAGGACATTTAGCTCTGAGTGGGATACAGACTCAGACTCCATGGCGAGCTATGGAGGTCATGGAAGGGACTGTCCATGCTTTGGATGTGGAATAATAGATCATGGAACAAGTGGTTCAGATTCTGATATAGAGACGAAAACAAAATCTTCAGATGGCCATATAGACTCGACAACAAAATCTTCAGATGGCCATATAGACTCGACAACAAAATCTTCAGATGGCCATATAGACTCGACAACAAAATCTTCAGATGGCCATATAGACTCGACGACAAAATCTTCAGATGACAATATAGACTCGACGACAAAATCTTCAGATGACAATATAGACTCGGCGACAAAATCTTCAGATGACAATATAGACTCGACAATAAAATCTTTAAATTGTACGACAAACTTGGAAGTGTTGCCAAGGAGGAGTAAACGGCTCCAACAAAAGCGCTGTGAAGAAATTGAAAAGGCAAGGTATTGGCAAACACAGTAACTTCCGAAAAATCTTGGAGCTCTCAACTTTAGAATTTCTTGGAAATCTCAAAAAAAAAAAAAAAAAAAAAAAAAAAAAAAAAAAAAAAAAAAAAAAAAAAAAAAAAAAAAAAAAAAAAAAAAAAAAAAAAAAAAAAAAAAAATTTTTTTTTTTTTTTTTTTTTTTTTTTTTTTTTTTTTTTTTTTTTTTTTTTTTTTTTTTTTTTTTTTTTTTTTTTTTTTTTTTTTTGAGAGCTGTCCTTTATAAACGAGCTCACTGATGAAAATATTTTTTTGTATTATGGGCATCAACAATTTTTGTGCATTGATCAACAAGCTGCATGAACCTGATCAAGAGCCACCCACTCGGCCACAGTATTTCGATTCCATTTTGTATGATGTACAATCCTTATTGCATGTAGCCATCTCGTTGGCTTTGGAAACTGATGAAGAGAAATTATTTAAAGAGATGTGCCGCTTAGCATGGCACAAATTGGTAACGCATTTAAATGAATTTTTGTATTATGGTTCTACAGACAAAATGACGTTGATACTCTCGTTTGATGGAGATGGCGTACCCATGAAATGGCCCACTCAACGTGCACGGAGAACCAGAAAGGATGGTCATTCAATCGCAAACGGAAAAGCCAAATACCGAGCCGCCTTGTTTGGAACCAACAAAATCTCTCTACAAATTCAGGATTTCTTCAGAGAGCGTTTGAAACACTTTGAGTATTTCAAAGCGCGTGAGCTGCATGTCGTCATCAGTGGATGCAACGTTCCAGGCGAGGGAGAACACAAATTGTTTCACATGGCCGAAGCGTTACAATGCAAAAATCCAATCGTTGCGAGCGAAGACCAAGATGTATTTGTCATTGCTTTAATGCGTTTGGATCGTTATGAGACGATTCAAATTCATCGGTATGGAAAATACTACCCATTTACACAACTCGTTCGCGAATGGTTACCCTACTCTCCAAAACAGTTGGAAACGTGCTCTTTTCTGTTTGGAAATGATTTTATACCCGCTCTGGTGGGCATCACTCCCATCAACGCACCTTATATAACGCAGGCTTTGATTTCCGACGAAGATCAAGATCCACCCTTTGCGATGGCCAGTTTTATTAAAAAAATGAAAAAATATTTACGTTATCAGGAGGTGACGCACGGAGATTCAGATTTGATTGATTCGTTTTGGGTGACCTTTTTTTGGTTAAAGGATTATTACACGACACACAAATTTCCTCAAAAGTACATGCAAAATACGATTTTTGACAATTTTGATCGCAATCGTCTGTTGACGGCACTCTCGACGCGCCAATATTCTCTAGAGTCATTTAAGCGAGCGCAAACACTATACCAAATCACCATCACAGTTCCTGCCGGCATAAAAGAAGCGGAGCGGGCCGTATTTACAAACGAGGTGGATTTTTTGCAAGGTCTATGGACCCAACCAAACAATCGATCGTGCATTTCCCTGCGGTTGAAAAAGTCTTCTACGAACGTGTAGGTGAATTCGACAGCACCAAGCGATAGGGGGTCCGTTTCACGACAGTCGAGAATACCTTGACCAGAATCCAACCCAATACCAATCCAAGTATCCAAAACCATTGCTTCTTAAAAAACATGGGTCTTAAAGAACCAAATATACCATCAGCGGCCTCCTTGTATTGCAAACGACGATCCAATTGAATCAAATCCATCACAGGCTCAGGGGCCATGACTACGTGAGAGTTGTAATCAAAGACAATCATGCTCTGTTTCCAATCCACATTTTGCAACAATTTCGCTTCGAAACGTTCGGCATGGGGGTACTGTTTGTAAATGGGTAAGGATTGAATGTGTGACAGCAACTGTGCTGTAAAAATGACATTTTTTGGAAAGGTTAAAATCATCCGAGAATGATAAAATGTGTCATTGTAGGGTATCCAAGGTGTTTTATGCAAAATGGTGTTTAGACTCGACATATTCTTTGTTTAAAATGAAACAATCAAGAAATGGATGTGCAAGATTATTCAGACTCGGACGAAAATACAAACCGTAGTCGAGGATTGCTAGACCCTTCAATCGATCCTTATATTACTGATATGTTTCAAATAGATGTTGACAGCGATACTGAGTTGACTGTCCCAATTTGTCCACTGAATACCAATGTTTCGAGTCCATATTCAACAGACAAGGCGTGGAGTCCGTTATTTGAAGAAAATGAATCAAATAAAGACGATATGGAGGAGGCAGCCTACATTGCCATGGGTGAGAAAATACACGGTCAGGTGACGAATGTAGCAGAAGGTGTACAAATTACAACGCAATATGGTACAGTTAAATTTTTCAACGACGGGCAAATTTTAGTTTTAGGCAAGAACGACTTGTGGCATACGAGTAGTGAGATTTCGGAAGCTTTTCAACGGCATTCCGACATTGAGAATCAATCCAAGAAACGAAAACTTGAGGCAACTTCAGCAACTGACATTGTAAATAATCGAGCTCAAATTAGGGTAAATGACTCTATGAATGGAGTGGGAGTACGATTTCCCGACTCCAAAGCCGCAATTTACTTACTTTACCGACACTGGTTGTCTGTGGTGCAGCGTTATGGAGATTATGTAGAAATAGCCAATGGGAAAAAGGTTTTGATGGCAAACAGAGAGACTGGCGAGTTGAAAAATAACAAATTTATCGACGCTTTACCTTATAATGAAACGGCTAAACAACAGTTGTCTGCGTTAACGTTTGAACTGATGACTGGAAAGAAACATCCAAATATTGAAACAATAGGTAAATTGCCAAAGAAAATCTATCCTGGTGATGCTAAACCCACCGCTACACCTTCTACCAGCAACGCTGCTGACAAGGCAATGGAAACCACATAAAAAACCTCTTTTTTATCATTTTAAAAATATTTAAGATGAATCTATTTTTAATCATCTTTAATCAAGATGGAATATTCTTACATTGTCAAACATACACTCGCAGTTCCTGCACTCGCCAAAGCCATTCAGGATCTTGAAATGGACAGTGGAGCGTTAAATCTTATTACACCCGATTGGGAGCATAAGCTAAATGAAAATGAGGCGTATACACTTCATAAAGAAAACGGCGTTTTATATTCAAAAGGTCATACCAGTAGTAACGAGAAGACATTTACTCGTAACATTATCAAACCTTCTATGATGCATAAGGTTATACTCGTGGGATATTTTACATATGATAAAACAAAAGAATTGGAAGGACACACGTCTTTTGTGGCTCGCAACTGTTTGCCACTGCAAGTCATTGGAGAAGTCATGAGAGAAAATCCAAATCAAAAATTACATGACGGTGCTCGATTATTTATGGATTACTGCGATCCAGCATTGTGTCACACGTGTTATGAAGCACATTTGTCGAGAAACGTACCGTTAGACTTTGCACGAAATTGGTGTGTGACTAAATTGAGAGTTTTTAATGGTAAAGATTTGAAACACACCTTCAAAAAACCTCTGGAAGCGAGTTTAACAAAAATGGGAGCGTTTTTAACCATTTGTCAAATTACTATTAGGAGCAGAACAACATTTGGAGAAGATAAATACAAAATTGGTGGGACAATCCAAAACATGATTGTATTTCAAGAATCTGCAATAAAACCATGCCCCAATATGGTGTTTTTGGATCCAATTACACCAGCCATTGAATTTCCATCAGATGATGCGCAGATGGAAGAGGAAATACAAGACATAAAGTAATTGCGAGCTGAGATCATCAAGACTAAACACACGAAAAAAAAAAAAAAAAAAAAAAAAAAAAAAAAAAAAAAAAAAAAAAAAAAAAAAAAAAAAAAAAAAAAAAAAAAAAAACTTTTTTTTTTTTTTTTTTTTTTTTTTTTTTTTTTTTTTTTTTTTTTTTTTTTTTTTTTTTTTTTTTTTTTTTTTTTTTTCATGTTATAGTATTTAAAAGCAAATCTTTCTCATGAAATACAATTTCATACCATTGATTGAGATTCCTTGTTCAACAGCAAAAGTACTGGGTTTTTACAATATCGGTCAGACTGTCCCGATACTGTTTTGACCGTGTCTGGGTGAATTTCTATCGTATTCAAATCACCGTTACGAGGCATCAGCAACGACCCTTCTTCTCCCACCGAATAGTAAAACGCAGCCGTACCTGGTCTAGAGACACACCATTCCAAACTTGCTTGTGGACATTGTCGTTGGTAGCGTGTCCACAGGATACACTTTAACCATTTGTCTGGGTGGATAACCTTTTCCACACCGAGTGTCACTACTGATTTGATTGGAACCGACGGAACGCGTGCAGCATCTTTGGCCGCGTACAAAGCATACAAGTCCATCAAGTACGAAACTGCAACTCTTTCACAAGCCAAAAGCAAATATTCTTCTCGTGTTTCTGAATCCATCAAAACAAGCGTCGCGCATTTCAAATTGCAATCGGGGCATCCATGACTGACAAATGGAACCACCCCGCTTATGGAGTCGGGTATCACAAACATGTTGAAACGCTCACTGAAAGTCAACGAGAGTTTCCTTTGTTGGTGGACGAATGGCTTAAAAAACCCAAAAATTTGAAAGTCATTGTGGCGGGTGGACCAGGCACTGGAAAATCCTATACCGTCATGACTTGTTTGAATTTTATCAAAATTCCTCAATTACGCATGGCTCCAACGGCAAGAGTGGCGAGTCGAATGAATGGAAGCACGATTCATTCCGCCATGAGATTAAATTGGGGTAAAGGATCCGTCTTGAACGTTTTGGAGAAGGAATTGGTGGAGGAAGCTGATACAGAAGAGTGTTTAAAGAAAAGCGCTCGCATCCTAGAGGAATTCAACTGTCCATTCGATCCGAAAATTGTGGTGATTGATGAAGTGGGTATGGTTGCATTTTGGTTGGTGGAATGGATATTTGAATACTTTTTTAAGCGCCCGGATCCTGTTTTATGCATCATGATGGGTGATCCCAATCAACTGCGACCCGTGAAATCCATACACAACATGTTTACGGCGGGTGTCAAATCTGAAACCAAACGCATAGATTTAACACAAAGCAAACGTTTTGAAAAAGAATATGAGGAAATTATTGATAAATTGCGGTCATTTGTAGACAAAGAGGATGAGACTGGACTTTTTACATTTCTAGTGACTCATTATCCTGTTGTGGAAAATATCGACACGACAATATTGGTGAAATGCTCACGAGCCCTAGCCTATTTGAAATCCTCTGTAGAAACGTACAACGATTTTTATTTGACGCAGTTAGTGAAAGGCCCACGACTGCGTTTGTGGCGAAAATCTAGAAACCATTCGGGTAATGCATACGTGGACGTAAAGTCAGGATGTCACGTTTTCCTTCTCCAAAATGGAGTTTCTACAGTTTCAAACGGTACGTCTCTAATATTTGAGCGCTTTAATCAAGAAACGGATAGTATCGAGTGTAAAAATGTCGCAGACAACAGCACGGTAACCATTCAAAGAAACTCCAAAGGAGATTTTCCAATAATGGTTGGGTATGCGGGTACTATACACAAGTTTCAAGGGGATACGATGGACGATGACGCAATAGCCATCAACTTTAACGGAAGTCGTGATTTGAATTTGGTATATACAGCATTGAGCAGAGTCAGAAGCATGAATCAAATTGTCGCAGTAGAAATTTAAAAAGTGTCAATGAAAAAAAAAAAAAAAAAAAAAAAAAAAAAAAAAAAAAAAAAAAAAAAAAAAAAAAAAAAAAAAAAAAAAAAATATTTTTTTTTTTTTTTTTTTTTTTTTTTTTTTTTTTTTTTTTTTTTTTTTTTTTTTTTTTTTTTTTTTTTTTTTTTTTAACGTATAACTTTTTGAAAGCGCCAAGATTTTCTAAAGTTGAGAGCTCCGAGATTTTTACTTTAAAATATCTATTTCAAAATTCACATGTTCTCTTTCGAGTTCATTCTCAGCAAATTCCGTTTTGCTTTCTGGTGGTTTTGTTGAGATGGAAAGTAATAACGTTACGACGTATTCACTTATAGCTTTCATCTGTTGAGTCACCTGAGCCCGGATGGGATGATTTATTTTTAAGGTATCCTTTTCCTTGTCCAACATTTGTTTAATCGTATGCACCACGCACCGTAGTTCCAATTCAATTGCATCTTCATCCTGTTTCACACTCGTTTGATAGGCTTGGAATGCTCGCTTCAAATGTTCATCGTGAACCACAGGTTGTAACATGGGTGTGAGTACCTTTTCATGTATATAGCGGCACATGACACCAGCAACCATATCCACCATTGAGTTTGTAGCTTTAACCTGTTTCACGCTTAAGAGGGATTGGATGATTGTATTTGCTGCCGTGTACATGTACATGAAATCGTTTTCTGAACCAGTTTTGCGAACCGCATCGATGACGCTTTTTCCCATCGGGAGTTGATTCATCAATTTTTCCATGTAGGTTGTGAAATATTGCTTTTGGGCATTCATCAATTGTTGACTAATATCGTCTCTTTCCGTCAAACCTGCTTCTAGATCGAGCAATACGTCCGAAGGCTTAATTTGTTTGGTTGGGGTTTCTTCGTCTTCTGATGACGCATCCTCTTCGTGCGCACGCTTCATCTTTGTTTAAAAGAATGGTTCATTTTCTCGATCAGACTTTGTCTTTTCATACGTCTCGTGACCCGCTGTTACGGCTCGTCGGGTTACGTTACGATTTTCCAAAGCCTCCACCAATGGATTGTCCCATTGTGGTACATTGTCGGTGACTTGTGAGTACGTTTCCAATTTGTAATCTGGAGCCAGTTCCAGTATCCAATCACCCCCCTCGTGCTTCAAAAGCAATCCATTGGAACGAGGTGATTCAGGCCATCCGGGAAAAGTTATGTGATGTGGATTGGAAACGATAGTTCCGCGGTATTTTTCGGGTACTCCAAGATCGTTTTTGCCGATATAACAGGCTGGAAACGCGTACATTAATTGATTTTTCCATACGAGGGGCGTCGATCCGGGTTGCCAGTGACGCGTGATCCATCGACACCATTCCATACGATTGGGTTGAAGGGACGATTCCATTTTTAATTTTCCAAACCAAGAGGACGACACGCGATAATTGTAAATTTTTGCTTTAAACGGTTCCTTTTCCAAAAAAAACACTTGCATGTAATCGAAAGGAAATTCTTGTCCAATTTGCAAGGATCCATCGCGCACCTGGTCTCGGAGAGGAGCAATCACCTTTTTGGGATCCACGTTACTGTAGTGTAAAAACGTCACGGGATCATGATCCAACAAGTAAAAATAGGTATAGAGTTGCACGTCCATAGGTTCCTCCAGGGGATTTTTAAACGCACTGACGCACGCATTGTAACCCTTGCCATAGGTGTAGTTGTCCAATTCCTCTATCCTGACTCCAAATTGACCGAGTGTGGGATCACACACACATCCAAAACCAGATTTGTAACGAGCTTTTTTCAACGGTTTTCCTGTAATGGCGTCAAACGTGCAAGGTCTCTTGAAACATTTTTTCTCATAGTGCCGACGTATGTAATTTTTATCGAGTCCATCCGATTCTTTCAACAGGTGCCCGTTCACCTCGTCGGGTTCACACGGATAAAATTTCATACGATCCACGACTGACATTTTTTGACATTGGAAATTCTCCGAGGGTACAAAACCATCTGCACAAATGCATTTTTGCATTTGTATACTGAAATATCCGTTGGGTCGACACGCCACATCCACGGTGCAGTTGCCTCCGAAATGGGTTTGGGTGACGAGATTTGAATTTAAACATATGCAGGCTGCAAACGACTTGCCACGATGCGCAACGAGCGTCCACGTGCCAGTTTCAGGATAACAATCTTCACCTCTCAACAGTTGAGGGACACACGCACCATTCACACAAATATCGTGTTTCTTACAGTCAGATGTGTGTGTGCATGTGTCGGGCGAAGTGGTTTCGACGTGTTTTGGGAGGAGAGGCCACTTTGAAAAGGGGGTACGAGGCGTTTGAAACGCGTAATAAATGACAATTGCAACATACAAAAATATTAGAATCCAAAAGCGCATTGCTTTGTTAATAAATGTAAACTTTTTTATACTCTTTATCGCTGTAAACCAACCCAATGTTTGAATGGGCGGCATCGTGTAGGTGCAACCAAGTCAAAAGTTTACATTTGGTTTGTAAATTTTGCACAGATTTTAAATACTGATCCACACTATACATTTTTTTTCACTTGGTTCTCTCTACGATACCCTGAATCATCTTTTCCACCACCACCATCAGTTCTTTATCGCAAGAATTGACAGTCTCGTAGGGTTTGACGTAAATACGCAAATCATAACCGTCGTCCATGTTGATGGTGACATTATCGTCCACCCCAATCAAGAGTATGCTTTGACTGTACCTTTTTCGATACATGTCACGTACGTGCTCCGACGCCTTGAGGTAATTGTAAAATTTTTTAGAGTATTCGCACTCTGTTCGTCCAAAGAGCGTGTGGGCGCATTCAGCCACGTCCGGCAAATACATATTCACCATGTCTTTCACGTAGTCGTCTTTCCCATGACTCCACAAGATAATGTCTGCTTGGATCAATTTCAAAAACTGCAATAAAGTTTTCAATTTGGGACGAGGGTGGAATTTTCTGGCATTGTGAAACCCCAGGGTCAAATCCATATCCAGTACGCAAACGTACTTTAGACTCATGTCGCTTTTTTCTTTGTAAACAAAGAACATGAGCTCAAAAACCACTGCCCGAGCAGAAGATCGTATTCAAAGTATAATCCGGCACCTCACAAATTCAAATTTCTCGGCGGCAGATTGTCCCATTCATCCTAGAAAACCTTGCATGTTGCTGTTGAACAATTTCAACGCTGAACGATTTCACTGCCTGTACGCGAATCGATCCACCGTTTGGAAATCGTACACGATAGATCAATCGTGTGATATACCCGAACATTTTGATGAAATGATGAAAATGAAAGAATTGTTGGGGTGCGAGTACGTGTTGCCATTTTCGGGTCATCTACGAGAATCGTCTGGTTACACCATCGGCATGTTTCGACAGGCCATTGATTTGTATCCACCTAGTAAATTGCAGCGCGTTTCGTTTAAAGAGTGCGCCTATGCAACAATTGTATTATTTTGCGCCGCCTGCCATCAATTGGGTGGCGCGGTTCCAGATTTAAAACATTTTTTATTTTTATACACGGAACGGCATCCGGTTTTGTGTGATATGGGAAGTTATAACGTAGAGAATCGCATTCGGTTAAAAGGAAACACACCTCACTTTAATGAGAAGAAATGGAGACGATTTATGGAAAAGAAAACGGTGCGAGATGTTATTCGATATCTCAAACTGGAATTTATGACCATGTTTAATCAAAAGAAAAAGAAGGGTCAACGATGTATTTTGAACGAAACTGAAGAGGTATTTGACACGGAAACGCATATGCTTCTGTGCCAGAGTAATCAAATGAGTCTAATTCAAGTATTGCGAGACTTTTCACATTTGATGCCAGATGAAAACTTGCGAGAAAATTTAATTTTGGAATGGGTCAAAAAGCTTGGATACAACACATCGTAAAAAAAAAAAAAAAAAAAAAAAAAAAAAAAAAAAAAAAAAAAAAAAAAAAAAAAAAAAAAAAAAAAAAAAAAAAAAATTTTTTTTTTTTTTTTTTTTTTTTTTTTTTTTTTTTTTTTTTTTAATGTAAACTTTTTTATACTCTTTATCGCTGTAAACCAACCCAATGTTTGAATGGGCGGCATCGTGTAGGTGCAACCAAGTCAAAAGTTTACATTTGGTTTGTAAATTTTGCACAGATTTTAAATACTGATCCACACTATACATTTTTTTTCACTTGGTTCTCTCTACGATACCCTGAATCATCTTTTCCACCACCACCATCAGTTCTTTATCGCAAGAATTGACAGTCTCGTAGGGTTTGACGTAAATACGCAAATCATAACCGTCGTCCATGTTGATGGTGACATTATCGTCCACCCCAATCAAGAGTATGCTTTGACTGTACCTTTTTCGATACATGTCACGTACGTGCTCCGACGCCTTGAGGTAATTGTAAAATTTTTTAGAGTATTCGCACTCTGTTCGTCCAAAGAGCGTGTGGGCGCATTCAGCCACGTCCGGCAAATACATATTCACCATGTCTTTCACGTAGTCGTCTTTCCCATGACTCCACAAGATAATGTCTGCTTGGATCAATTTCAAAAACTGCAATAAAGTTTTCAATTTGGGACGAGGGTGGAATTTTCTGGCATTGTGAAACCCCAGGGTCAAATCCATATCCAGTACGCAAACGTACTTTAGACTCATGTCGCTTTTTTCTTTGTAAACAAAGAACATGAGCTCAAAAACCACTGCCCGAGCAGAAGATCGTATTCAAAGTATAATCCGGCACCTCACAAATTCAAATTTCTCGGCGGCAGATTGTCCCATTCATCCTAGAAAACCTTGCATGTTGCTGTTGAACAATTTCAACGCTGAACGATTTCACTGCCTGTACGCGAATCGATCCACCGTTTGGAAATCGTACACGATAGATCAATCGTGTGATATACCCGAACATTTTGATGAAATGATGAAAATGAAAGAATTGTTGGGGTGCGAGTACGTGTTGCCATTTTCGGGTCATCTACGAGAATCGTCTGGTTACACCATCGGCATGTTTCGACAGGCCATTGATTTGTATCCACCTAGTAAATTGCAGCGCGTTTCGTTTAAAGAGTGCGCCTATGCAACAATTGTATTATTTTGCGCCGCCTGCCATCAATTGGGTGGCGCGGTTCCAGATTTAAAACATTTTTTATTTTTATACACGGAACGGCATCCGGTTTTGTGTGATATGGGAAGTTATAACGTAGAGAATCGCATTCGGTTAAAAGGAAACACACCTCACTTTAATGAGAAGAAATGGAGACGATTTATGGAAAAGAAAACGGTGCGAGATGTTATTCGATATCTCAAACTGGAATTTATGACCATGTTTAATCAAAAGAAAAAGAAGGGTCAACGATGTATTTTGAACGAAACTGAAGAGGTATTTGACACGGAAACGCATATGCTTCTGTGCCAGAGTAATCAAATGAGTCTAATTCAAGTATTGCGAGACTTTTCACATTTGATGCCAGATGAAAACTTGCGAGAAAATTTAATTTTGGAATGGGTCAAAAAGCTTGGATACAACACATCGTAAAAAAAAAAAAAAAAAAAAAAAAAAAAAAAAAAAAAAAAAAAAAAAAAAAAAAAAAAAAAAAAAAAAAAAAAAAAAAATTTTTTTTTTTTTTTTTTTTTTTTTTTTTTTTTTTTTTTTTTTTTTTTTTTTTTTTTTTTTTTTTTTTTTTTTTTTTTTTTCTAAACGTTGTTTTGTTAAGCGATGCATTGAGCGTTGAGAGTCTTGATGTGAGCTGGTCATTGGGTTCTCACGACTTGCAACTGTTGTACAATTTAGTTGCGCAGTTTAATAAAGTCAACCATGGCAGAAGATTACAAGACGCTTGTATTGCATTTACTCTCAAAGAGGCAGTATCCCATACTGAAGGATATCGTTGTAATGGATATCCATTACAAATTGCTACCGGAAAATGCAGATTTTGACGTGGTACATGCATATGACAAACGATCGCATGATGCCATGTACACGCTGTCACAACATACGAATCCGTTTCGTTTTTCCTATCTCGTCGGCAATGAAAACATGTTTTATGTACACGAGACGGATCATTTTGATACTACGTTCTTACCGCTCCACTGTCAACGAGTCAAATTGAATCGTTATTACGTGGACGTGATCCAAAATCAAACGAGTGATACCTTTGAAGAAGAACTATACCATTTTCTAACGCTTTTAAATTTTGACATTCCAGTCCTCTCTCCTCTGTTGGGTTTGGACACCATCACTTGCACGCGGATGCTACCTCAATTTATCAAGCTTTGGGTTTTCAAATACGATGCGCAAAACTTTCAAAAATTTCCAGTTTCCAAAGAACTCGAAACTTGTTTTGGGCCTCCCAAAACTACAGGTGTGATTCCCGTACGAGTGCTGAGGGGTAAATTGTCCCCCTGCACCTCCAACGCAAAAATCTTATCCTTAAACAATGATTTTCCAACGGCGCTCAAACATCCGTACTTGATGCATTACAGCCCTCTGCACAAGACCCTCTTTCCATTGGTTTACAATCCACTCGAAAACCCACTATTGATATTTTAAATTGAAAATGTAACGATCTCTTTCGCTACCATCCGGAGAGAATTTTGTGTATCTTCGATTTTTATCGTAATTACGACACAACTTGTAAACGGGCCCACAAACCGATTCTTTCGGCAGATTGACATTGGAGTTGTCACTCTCGTCGTTGGATGCATCGATGGAAATGACAGATTCGTCATCTGACACCTCGGACATGACTGGAGATCCAATAAAAGCTTTCATTTTCAAATATTTTCGATTTCTCGGCTGGGGTCTGTAATACTTGCGAACATAGCTTTTTGCATCGGAATACGCTTTTTCCCAAGCCTCCTCTGGAACCACCGTCGCTTTTTGGTCCACGTAGTCTTTGTAGGCTGAAACACTTCGAAAGAAGGGTTTCAATCGTGAAAGGAATACTAAACCCTTTGTCCCCAGACGTTCAATTTGCGACAATGTAAAAACTTTTTTCATATCGTCCTTGTAATGTACAAAATAGTCAAGCATCGACTCGTACGCGTACAGTACTGGAATTTTGCGAGGAGGGAAAGGTGGAGGTTTTACACATTTACGAGGCTTTGCTTTCTTACAAATCTTCTTTCCTTTTACACTTGGCATCCTTTATTTGTAAACAATCTCCCCATAGTGAAAGAGATTGAAAAAGGGAGACTTTTGCATTTTGTCGTGATTATCGTAATGCGCGTGATGATAATTTTGAAAAGTTTCCCAGTGCGCTAAAAAGTGGCACGTGTAGATAAACAACATTTGCCACGTGGTGTTGTGTCTAAAGTATTCTGCTGGATTATGGCAAGTCTCATCCAACAAAGTAAAATTTATGGTGCCTCGTGCCTCGTCCACCATGTTATTGTTTCGACACACATTATCACAATAACTGTCTAGCGTCGCCTTAAATTCATAAAGATTGAAAACCACGTGAAAACCTTTTCTTTCATTAGGCGTTTTACGCTTGTTGGTTTCGGCGTACGACGTGAAAATCTCCTTTGGGCCATTGGGTTCGAAAAGATAGTAAAAAGTCAAATTAAAATTGTCCAAATCCTTGATGGGACGCCCAAAGATAACGTTGAGCATGGGAATCCACTCGGCAAACACCAAATGAATTTGATAAAACTCTGTAGCAGAGAACTTATCGGCAATGTACTGACAAATGGTCCAAGCATCTTGCCACGTACCGACGTGATTCGATGAGGTGCGACGACAACTTTGGGAATCGTGATGATCAATCGATCGTTGCATCTTGATTTTTAAAAAAAAACAAGTATGTGGGCCGCCTGGCTGCTTTTTTTAATCATCTGGATGTGTTTCTGGTGGACACCAAATGATTTTAAAACAAAATCAAAAATTCAAGTACGCGAACCCATTTTCCAGCAAAACTGTACAGACAAACGCATGTTTTGCGTAGACGATTGCAGTTTCTTGTGCGTGGAAAAATCTACCCGATGCGTGGGGGGTGTGTGTGTAACAGATGCTCAAGCACCCATTGAATGCAATGAAGAAAAAGGTGGTCGATTGATGTTGACAAATGACGACGTGGCGCAATGGATTTGCCTTTGTACCGATGAAACTTTTTGGTCGGGACCTGCATGCGATACACTTAATCCCGATGTGTGTGAACAAGGAGCGTTTTTATACAATGGGCGAGAGAGTTTTTTGTGTCTCTGTCCCGACCCATACAAAAAGTTTAACGTCAATGGAAAACCGCATTGTTTAGAAAAGTTTATGAGTAATTTCTTTACAGAGCCAGAGGCGACAGAGATGGGACCTCACATGGCTTAGTTTGAAATGCCTCACTGTGCTTTTTTAGGTTCACTCTGGCATGAGTAATGCAAAATAAAATTCTTCGACAGGCAAAATATAAAAGTTGGAAGCGATCCAAAAAAAAAAAAAAAAAAAAAAAAAAAAAAAAAAAAAAAAAAAAAAAAAAAAAAAAAAAAAAAAAAAAAAAAAAAAATTTTGGATTTTTCCCTTTTTTTTTTGTTTTTTTTTTTTTTTTTTTTTTTTTTTTTTTTTTTTTTTTTTTTTTTTTTTACTGTATGATTTGAGGTAGTATCAAATTCAAATTTTCGTTGTAGATCCAATTTAAAAGCTTTGCGACAAAAAGCTTTGAAAAGCATGTACACACAATAAAATGATCCCGACTACAATCATACAAAAAATTTCTAAAATCATCGGGTGGGTTCACAAAGATAACGCTCATGTAATCATCATCGTTAGTCTCCACGCTCAAAAATCCGTCATTCCCCACACATTGCTTCAGATTTACTTTGAGAATACCAGTCGTCTTACAATTGAAAATCATGCTCTTTTCATTTATTTCCTTGAAACTGATTAAAGGGCCAATAGTATTACATTTTTGACATTGTCCATCGTCGACAAAGAACATTTTGAATGCATTATCGAAAACGTCGCTCATAGCAATCTTAACAACCAACGTTGCAAAACTACCCACAATTTCTGCCAAATCAGATTTAACCAAGTCCACAATCCAATCATTTTCCTTTTTTTCACCATGTTTCAACAAGAGGCTTTCAAACGCTTCATTGAGAGGAAGATTGTCACAAACCATACGAAATCTTCCATATTTTGTGTCACAATGTACGTTTCCATACGTTCCGATCTTGACGTTGTAATTCAAGTAGGGTAGCCCCCCATATGCACCTAGCAGTGTGATTTTCATGTTTTTTATAAACGTCTTTATTATACAACGTCTTTTCATGAGACGAGCCAAATGGCAATGTTTGGACAAACAGTTTGACGTCACGGCGCTTATACATTTTTTCTGCCCAGGTATTTTTTCGACTCTCGTCCGTATGACAATTCCATATTAAGCAACCGTCAACTTGAAACTAGGTGCAACAGAAAACGGCAAAAATATATAAGCAATTCTCAGAAACTAAAAAATACTTGAACGGAGAAACGTTTGATTTTCATAGAAAAATGTGGAAAGTTGGAAAACGAGGAAAACGCAAAACATTTCCATTTTCGAGTCTGTGAAAGTTACGTTTTGTTACTGAAAAGTAACAAAACTGATTAGAAAATTATATGATTTAAACGAAATTGATACGAAAAATGCATTAAAATAGCTATTAAAACAAGATTTTTAGTTTAAAAGTTTGATTTTTAACTTTGACTTTTAAACGATTCAAGGTACCAAAGGGATCGGTACCTTGAATCGTTTAAAAGTTGTTGGTGGAAGGGTCCGACTTTTAAACTCGAAATTCAAAACGAGCATGTTTTTACAGTCTCAATTACATAATTTTTTCTCATTTTTCAACAATATGCATCTTTAAAAAGAATTTTCAAACCAAAAAAAATTCAAATGTTAAAAAAAGAGTTCTAAAAAATTTTCAAATATTAAAAAGAGAATTCTTTTAAATATTGAAGTATTAAAAAAAGAATTAATTTAAATATTGTATTAAAATAGATAACTTTTGAATAATTAGGTTAATATTATCCAGCATTAAAAAAACGTCATGTTGAACAGTATATGAAAATTAAACAGTGCGTCGTTAAAAATCTTCTTCCAAAGAAAACTTGTGACTCTTTGAGAGCACTCCACACTTTTGATACTCTCCCACACGCTTTTCAAAGAAATTCGTCTTTCCCTCCAAACTGATATTTTCCATAAAATCAAATGGATTTTCCTTTTTGTAAAACTTGTCACATCCCAAATCCACCAACAAACGATCTGCTACAAACTCAATGTATTGATTCATCAATGTGCAATTCATTCCAATGAGGCTGACTGGTAGAGCTTCCGTTAAAAATTTTTGCTCGATGGACACTGCATCTGTTATGATTTGCAAAATTTCTTCTTGTGGAGGTTTCACTTCCAAGTACTTGTTGAACAAGAGGCATGCGAAATCACAATGCAATCCCTCGTCTCGACTGATGAGCTCGTTACTGAAGGATAAACCTGGTAAGAGACCACGCTTTTTCATCCAAAAGATGGCAGCAAAGGACCCAGAGAAGAAAATTCCCTCCACGGCCGCAAATGCCACCAGACGATGGGTAAATGAGGGATGTTGTATCCAGTTTAAAGCCCATTCCGCTTTTTCTCTGACGCATGCCAAATTTTCAATGGCGTGAAATAATTTATTTTTTTCCTTGGGGTCCCGAATGAGTGTTTCAATCAACTCGCTGTACATTTCGGAATGAATATTTTCAATGGCAATTTGGAATCCGTAAAAACATCGAGCTTCCGTGATTTGAACTTCAGTCGCAAAGCGCTCCACCAAATTTTCTACGACAATACCATCGCTTGCTGCAAAAAAGGCCAACACATGTGAGAGAAAATGACGCTCATCGGGTTTTAAATTATTCCAGTCTGCTACATCTTTGGATAAATCCACCTCTCCCACCGTCCAAAAAGAAGCTTGAGCTTTTTTGTACATTTCCCAAATGTCTGGGTATTCTATCGGGAATGTCACAAAGCGATCCGGATTGGGTTTCAGTAGCGGTTCAAGTTGCAAGAAAGAGGTTTTAGGTGACCTTGGATCTAAATCTAAAAGATTAAAAACAAAATATTTGTGATTTGAAATGGCTACATTTGCGAATAAAACGTGGAAATTGTTAAAATTTTTAGAATCCCCAAAATCCACGTCTTGATATTGAAAGAAATATGGATCCAAATCCTTCAACACATCCATTTTTTTGCGCTCAGCCTCTTGAAAAAAATTGTTATAGGTTTCAAGTGTCTTGTACCGCTCCAATTCAAACTTGCGACCTCTTTTTCTCATATTTTCGTATCCCGCTTCAACAGCTTTCGGGTTTCTAGCGATGGAGGAACCATAATCCAAAATGAGTACGTGGTCTACACCCAAATGCTCTAGACGCTTCCTGTAATATCTTTCCAAAGGCTTCCAATCCAATGGACTGTTTGAAAATTGAATACAAGATAGCAAGGGACTCCTGGAAGTGATGATGGTCCAGTTGGATGCGTAGGCTTTTGGCAAGGCGGATACCTTTGCTTCCAGTCGGGCAGCAGAATTTTCCAAGACCAAGTAATTACGTAACGCGTCATTGCTTGGGTCGTCAAAGAAATTTGGATCAGACTCTATCATGTCGACACAATCATCTATGTAACCATCTATCGTGGGATAAAGAAAACTTTTGATAAAAGTAGTTTTGCCGATGCCTACAAATGAGGCTTGAATCTCAACAAGTATTTTGACCATGTTTTGTAAATGAAGCAGCAGCAGTAATTTGATTCAAAAGAGACGCAACAATTTAAATAGTCACATTAAAAAAAAAAAAAAAAAAAAAAAAAAAAAAAAAAAAAAAAAAAAAAAAAAAAAAAAAAAAAAAAAAAAAAAAAAAAAAAAAAAAAAAAAAAAAAATTTTTTTTTTTTTTTTTTTTTTTTTTTTTTTTTTTTTTTTTTTTTTTTTTTTTTTTTTTTTTTTTTTTTTTAATTAATCCTTTGCATCGTTACTATTCAGTAATTTCATCAATTGCTCTCGTCCAACTTGTTGCCAGTTTTCTTCACAAGACGCGTAGACTTGTCCCAACTCTATTAAAATTTCCATCGTTACTTTTCTAACATCGGTAAAATATTCCGCATTTCTATGTAAAAATGTTTCAGCCCACACTTTGACTCGGTGTGTTTGCATCGCAATTTCATCGTTGAGCATGAGGCTCTGCAATTCCCTAGTGTACAATTGCAACAATGCCAAAAACACGACACAGCCTGAATCCGTTCCTCCCAAACTGCTTAGTTCGGGTTTGCTATCAAACCATTTATACATTTCACGTACAGACCGAGCGTGTGAGCGATACTCACGACGCACGCTATTCGGATGTATCATTACCAACAAGTAAGTTTTCAAATCTTTTGATTCCAATCCGTCAAATCCGTCTACCGCTAGTAAACGATACATGTTACGGTTGCTCACGTCATGACTGGTTGTATTTTGATTCAACCACTGTTTCAACAATACGCACCAATCCGTTTCATCAGAGGGCAAAAGCTTTAAATTTTTTCTCTTTACGTTCTTTGAGAGTATCGATACCAATTCTTCGCGAACCAATCCATCTTGAAAATCTTCCAAATCATTGTCAATGTGTAACCATTTAGCGACTTGCTTCAACACATCCCATCGATGTTTTTGAATCGTTTGCCGTCCCAGGAAACAATGACGCGCCACTTCTTGATGCAACAACCTCTTTAAAACTTTATGTGAGGAGCCAGTCTCGAAAGGTTTCTGGTGAAACTGTTTTAAATGGTTTGTGCTCTGGCCAAATTTTGTTGATAACCCAGGTTGGCGCAACAACCGTTTGTGTGTCATAGGTTTTTTGAAAGAGCTTTTGAACGATTCTGGATGAGACATCTGAAGCTATGTGTCCAAAATGGTTCAATTCCCGTTGAACAAAAACGTCTGCGTACTCCACTCGAACACAAAGTCTGGTAAATTGATTAATGAACCACACCAATGGTTTATTTCGTAAGGACAAATGACGTTGCAAGTCTTGTTCAATTTTAAAGTTTTTCGCTGTCCTCATCAAAATGACGTATTTGCAAGTATCGGGAGACACGCCTGTTCTTGTATTCAACAGCTTTGCATCTTGCCATTGATCAAAGGATGTTTCCATGAAAAAAGACAACGATGCAACGAAGTGGTAGAAAGTTTTCTGCGGATCAAATCAATGACATTCGAGAAAGAGTAAAAACCCTGAGACACGTAGATGAAATGGCGCTATTGGTTTATTTGTTGCTCGAAACTAAACTAAAAATGAATGATTTGTTGACTTGGTTCAACACAGATAAAACCAAACGTATGGAATTTCTGAAAATGCATCCAGAGTGTATGGCCAACTATGCTCACGCACCTAGACTTTTCCCTAAAACACACCAAGGATACTTGAAACAATGGAGAAGAAAATGCCTCGAGTGGTACGGTGTTGAAAGGGCCACGTTTGAAATGCTGAAACGTTCTATACTGCAAGATGATATTTTGAAGAGGAGGACAAGTTGTGAGAGCTTCAGAAAATTCTGATGTGGTGAGACTATCAAGACTCGAGACCTTTTTATAAATCAAAAAAAAAAAAAAAAAAAAAAAAAAAAAAAAAAAAAAAAAAAAAAAAAAAAAAAAAAAAAAAAAAAAAAAAAAAAAATTTTTTTTTTTTTTTTTTTTTTTTTTTTTTTTTTTTTTTTTTTTTTTTTTTTTTTTATAATGCGGAGCATTGAAAAGTTTTTCAAAATTCTGGTGATAATCTTTTTATCATTGTTGTTAGTCTATTCGTTTTGTATTTTTCCAAACGAAATAAAGCAGAGATGAATCTTCCGAGGTACAGCACGCTGTATAGCAATTTTCATGGCTATACGGAAGCCAAAAATGAAGGAGATTTGATTGTGTTAAATTTTAGAGATGCGAAATTTGATCCTTGGTCCGTGTTACATTTGTACCGATACGATACCATCTGTAGAAATACAACAAAACCTTTTGCTCAAGCACTCAAAGTGTTTTTCAATACAGAAGATCCCATCACTGTCGTGTGCCAAGATAATACTTGGAGCGCTCTCTTGGGCAATTCCAAAACAATCATGCCTATGCCCGAGGAATCTGCTACATTTCAAATGTACGCCACCCCTTACTTTGTCAGTGATCCTGCTCTTGTCGCTGAATACATGCGAGGAATATCCCATCAAGCGTCAGATTTTATATTTTCTTACAAAAACTGCGTTATCTATTTGGATAAGGAGGATTTACCGTATCCTGGTGGACACTATTTTGGAAATTGTAGACCGTGCACAAATGCCATGTATCGCATTTGCATTTTGAGTAAGGAATCATCCCAGCACGTACTGTCTGTTGCTGAAGAATGGCACAGCAAACAGAATATGGGTATTGAAACTCGATTGTATTTGACCAAAGATAAAATTGCAAATCCAAAAATGATTTCCTTTCAACCCGTTGAAAGACCCCATTTACCAGAAGACAGGGCTGTCGGAACCGGAGCGATACAGAAACGCTTGTCCATGAACAAACCCCACCTTTTATTGCAAGACATTTTAAACTCGTATCACCGTAATCATGTCGTAACTCTCCAAGGAAAACCTTCAGATGATGTTATGCAACGATTGGGTGTTATTGTCGAATGGCCATTTCGCATCACGTATGAAGGAACGCGAGCCCATTCACAGGAACCCAAGGAATTTGTGGCGTTATCTGTAAATGGTCAATTGCCTAAACGCGTTTTGTACGTCCGATATCCATATGACGTGTATACAGAGTTTCATGAAGTACCCACCACTGCGTGGACACCCATTTATTATGTCCCGACATTTTTAAATTTACCACCCGATACAGAAAAAGTGAGTGTAGACTCGACGGTGCTGGGATACGTGTACAATGGAGGATTTTTTTGTTTTAGCTTTCCAATATTGGAGGGACGCCCTGCGAAAGAATCGCAACGAGGCATTCGACACATTTTTCAAACTGCAACACTTACAGATGAATTTAAAGTGATGGAAACATTTCGATTTGATCACGTATATGCTGTCAACAGAGTTATTCAAAAAGGAGTTGTGTATCCGTCGTGGTGCCTCACAAAATCCGACAATGTACATCCTTCCAAAGTTCAACTGCCCAAGTTGGTGATGGAGTGGTTAAATTTGTTTCGGTACAACGCAAACAATTTTGTCGATGTCAAAATAATTCAAATGGCTTTAACATTGGCTCAGCACAAAATTTGCTTTCAAACAAAAATTAAACCTCCTCTTAAAAAGGAGGGCTACGTGTACATGTTGAGTGATGAAGACATTGAGCTGCAGATGGGTCAAAATGAGGCAAATTTCATCAACAGCATTCGTGTATATGGGGGAGATGAAAAGACTTTGGAGGAAAATAGTACATGCGTCATAAGTTGATTAAAAAAAGAACGAAAGGACGAGTCGATAATCAATTGTAACGCGAGAGAGCTGTAAAAAAAAAAAAAAAAAAAAAAAAAAAAAAAAAAAAAAAAAAAAAAAAAAAAAAAAAAAAAAAAAAAAAAAAAAAAAAAAATTTTTTTTTTTTTTTTTTTTTTTTTTTTTTTTTTTTTTTTTTTTTTTTTTTTTTACAAATGTATTTTCTTATTTTTTAAGAGGCGATGAGGTACAACAATGAGATGAGCGTGATTTCTAGTTCCTTTCAGCAAAAAATCTACGGCGACCCAATTCAAATGAGGGTTGATTAGCAAAACCATAAAGTATAACAATTCCAACCGAGTCACTTCATAGAGCATTGTATTTTCTCTCGCCCAGGTTTTGGCCAAGTCTTCAATGATTGTGGCAATTTCATCTTTTCGTGAACATTCAATAGCCATTTCTCCATTAAATCGAATGTCTAGCTTGACAAAAAGAGGTTGATTAATTAAAAAATACAAGTATCCATAATCATTTTTGTTTTTCAAAAGATGTTCGATATACGTCTTGGCCATTTGTTGTACCGTAGGACATTTGACCAACTCTAGCGTAATTCTTTTGGTAAATGGTTTCATTGTTTTGCATATTGGGATTTCCATCTCAATGTCCATCTTGTGTCGTTTGCGTATGAGTTGAATCAATTGATCGTTTGGTAAATCCAATTGTCTCAGCTGTGGAATCATATCGCTCTTGTCTTTTTATAAATTTTCCACGCTATCCACAAGACTATGAGCGCTGTCGTGATTCCCGCTGCCCAATAGACTAACGGTACCAAATAAGCCACCCAGTTCCAAACGCCAAACGTTAAATCTTGAGCATAATGGGCCAACGCTTCTCCAATCGTGGGTCGGCGGCATTCCATTTCTTGGCCAGGTAAACAATTATAAAATTGACAATCGCATAATTTACAACACGACTTTTCCTTCTCTTCGTCAAAATTTAAACAAGGGTCACCTTGCACGGTTTGCGAGCAGAATGGAAGCTCATCCACTGGATCCGGTTGACAACAACTGAGGTCTCTCACTTTGCACACAGAGTTTTCAGATTTTAAAAAACAACCCGAATTGGATTGAATGTAATCGTTGATGGCCGACACACCAACACCCACCACAGTGGCAGCAGTGACCGCAACCAAACCTTTTTTGGTAAACACTTTGGAAATGACGCGACGCAGCGAATCATTTTTGCTCACAAAAGATCGCAAATGTTTTATATTTTTAGCCGTCCCCCTAAACCCTTTGAAGCTTTTTCCAATTTTGGGGCGTTTAAACACCCATTTTTTCCAAGCTGCCATTGCTTGATTTTCAAAGTAAACAAAGTAAGGAAATGGAATCAACTGCTTGCCTTTTGAGTGGTGGAAATTCCTTTTGCACTGGACGTAAGAATAGTCACTTGAACAACCTCTTGTGCGCCAAACATTTGAAAGAGTATTATGGACTCGAAATATATGCACATTGCGTAGAAAAGCCTACGTCTTACAATTTTACGGGTTGGGTTTTGAAGCCCTGCGAGGGAATCAATTTCGTACGAAACGAAGTCATTATCCCCGTGCAAAGTTTCATCGATAAAACGTATCGAAATAAAAATGATACATCGATTCCTGCGCTGAGTAATAAGGAGAAAACGTATTCCATGAATCACGTATTGGACAAATTTATGCGAAGAGCAACTGACAAGACTCGAGTTGTTAAAGGCGATCGGACAGCATTCGAAATGATTCGAAATTTATCCCAAACATCTGAAAACGTAAACCTAAACCCAAACGCAGCTTGTGAACTTGATCCGGTAAACATTGGTTATATCCGATCGAAAATGACAGTATCGGAAACGTTTATTGAAAATCATGCTAACAAGGAGCATATGAATGGAATTTTAATAAACACGGATAAAGAATTGAACCCCATGCAAGAAAAGGATTTGTCTCTATGCTTTAAATACTTTCTTAGTAGAATTGAAACATCCCAACATTTCGTGACGGATTTAGATTCAGCACTGTTGGAGGTGCAGAATACAATGTACACTTGCGCGTATATTGAAAATATTGGAGTTGTGGTCAGCAAGGATATTGAATGTAGTTTTCCGCTCGTCATTTTCGGATCTGCCAGAGGAATTCACGAACAAGGGGCAGCGTCCGACTTGGGATTCTATGCTGAAAATGTTATCGTGTCTCCCAAAGAAATTGTAAACCAAAAAGTTTCGAAAAGTATGATTAATCAACAAAATGCATTGCGTAGAACAATGATTGCTGGACGTTCCTATTAACTCTATACGCGATATCAGAGTAAGAGATCATTTTTTTATATTAAAAAAAAAAAAAAAAAAAAAAAAAAAAAAAAAAAAAAAAAAAAAAAAAAAAAAAAAAAAAAAAAAAAAAAAAAAAAAATTTTTTTTTTTTTTTTTTTTTTTTTTTTTTTTTTTTTTTTTTTTTTTTTTTTTTTTTTTTTTTTTTTTTTTTAAATGTGATTATTTCAAGCTTTTCTAAATAATGTTTTAAATATTTTTTTATACTGACGATTACAAGATTTTTTTTCTAAATAATAATCTTTGTTAATTGAAATCAATCAGTTCTTCTTCCACGACTACACCTTCAGGTTTCTCCGTTTTCATCATTTTGCACGAGTACAAATCTATTATTTCGTTGTCATCATTTTCCAAAGCTCTTTTCTGAGAAACATCTTCTGGTACGTCGGGCTTAGGCTCCCAAAACTTTTCAGCATCTCCCAAAAATATTTTGGATTCTTTCAAATTGGATTCTGGAAAGGCAATCATTTTCAACACGTTACCACCTATGCGAACACATTCGTCCTGGCTTTCCTTTAACGTATAAAAATATCGGATATTGAATTCCAATTTGAGAATAGCGATAAATGTTCCCTCAAGCATTTGTGATATTTGAGTGTCAAATCGATTTATAACCCTACGCCCATCATATATTGCCGTTTTCACGATGCAACTTTGAAAACCGTTCAACTTTAAATGTGCACCTTTACACATCATTTCTTCTCTGGCATCATTGCAGTACTTGCAAAACATGTTGCATGCGCCAAAATTTAATTTGCTCGTGTCTGATAACTTTACATTTTCCACATCGCTATTCATTGCCGCACTCAATACGTTCAAAATGGGACAATCTTTTAAATTAATGGCGAAATACTTGCTCTCACTGCGTTTTGAATCCTTGTCGTAAGAACGATAAACGGAGCATTGTCCAACTAGAATCATTTTGATGGATTCGTTATTCAAGTTTTGAACACGAAATTGTTGGTTGTATGTAACCCTTGCAGGACCGTAAAGAGATTTAGCCTCGGTTTGTAATCTCTGGTAAAATGAGTCGTTTTCCAATACTTTTTTCCAGTCCTGAGTTACGAGATTTAAAGCATCGTCTTCGGCAGCCAAATCCTTAATCTCTTCAGACAAGGTTTCATTTTTCAAAACTTGAGCGATGAGAGAATTGTAATTTTCCATGTCTTGATTTAGTTGGTGTTTAGCTGTGAGTGAAAATTTTATCTTAGCAACGGAGCTTTTAAACAACACAGACAAAAAAAAAAAAAAAAAAAAAAAAAAAAAAAAAAAAAAAAAAAAAAAAAAAAAAAAAAAAAAAAAAAAAAAAAAAAAAAAAATTTTTTTTTTTTTTTTTTTTTTTTTTTTTTTTTTTTTTTTTTTTTTTTTTTTTTTTTTTTTTTTTTTTTTTTTTTTTTTTTTTTGTCAGGTTACAAGTCTTGTTGATAATTGAGACTCGTGACAATATTTTTTCATTTCAACAGACTCAATTTTCTCCTCCCTGGTTTTGATTTTACTACAGGAGCAATTATCTTCTCAATCGTTGATCCTCCCCATTTTCTTTTCTTCAATATACTGTGTATTTGATCTTGTGTGTTTCCCGTCATACGATCAGTCCTCTCGCGCAAGACACGACCATCCGATATAGAGACCTCGTAAACGTGGCCGTTTATCAATGTATCTTCTTCCAACGATTTGAAACGATGTTGAGGAAGGTAAAAGTATCCATCGTTGTACATGACATCCAAAGAATGGTTTTCTTTTACTTTAAAAATACTATCGTTCTCCGTATCATGGAAAATATAGCCATCTGTATCGAAATCTGGTTCAGGTAGCTCAAATGCTGAAAAATAATATTTTTGCACGCGATACCCTTCAGGCAAAGGGATACTGGGCAAATACTCCAAAAAAATGTTTCTCTTGCACCAAGGTGCGACCAAATGTCCACGGACTTGGTACACATCCAGTAAAATGATTGTGTGACCCAAGTTTTCAGCAGAGAAAACAATTCCGTCATCTATCGTGATGCCATTGCACAGTTTTTGCAATCCACCTTCCCATTTTTCTACAATGCGATCCGAATAGCTGTATAACATTCCAAACGTACCATCCCATTTATGGGCTACCAAATGGGTATCAGAGTATATTATATCAGGAATGCACGTCACTGGTTTTCGGGACATGTTTTCATCCAGTGCGTAGGTCGGGTGTGGAAAGCCTCGGAAATAATTATAGATGTTTTGATATTTTGCTAAACATGATAACAAATGCTCTCCGGGGATGGATTCAAGGGATTTTTTAAACAAACCATACTCCCATTCAAATACTAACCGAAACATTCCGTCGATTGCTTGAAATGTGTAAATTTGGGCACAATCATCCAATTTCAAAACACGTCGCTTTTCAATTCGAAACGGACATTGAAAATTGCCTACTGCATCCAGAAATATCTTGTGATTCTCCACGTTCCATTTTTTATATGGGATTTCCTTAGAATGTACCCACCTGAACCATAAACGATCGTGATAAACCATTTTTGTATCTAAAACTGTTTTGATTTCAAGAGCTCTGTCACGAAACCGAAAATGAGGTTTTATATAATAGATTTGGCGAGTCACGATAGTGTCAAGCCTTTCAGACGCAATGTGATTTAAAATATATTCGAGACTAGAACTGCTTTGAACGACTAACCGAAATTCGTATTCATGCATTGTACAATGCGTGAAATTGTTCTGAAAGGTACAGCAGCCAATTCAAACGGTGCTGAATAACAAAATATATGCTTCCCAAGTACAAAGCCAAAATGAATAGCCCCCAATAAATATTTTTCCAAACGAAATGAAGCACTGCGGGTATAGACACTGCTGGAACTGCTACGAGAACCAATACAATCTGCGCCAGTTGTTTTTCACTAGAACCAAACGATTCCTTTACGCGATCTGCATCGTCCGCGGCCAATATGTTTTCAATTCTTTTGGTTAGAGTGCTGCTAGACATTTCTTGTTTCGTCTTTACTATTTAATAATAAAAAAAAAAAAAAAAAAAAAAAAAAAAAAAAAAAAAAAAAAAAAAAAAAAAAAAAAAAAAAAAAAAAAAAAAATTTTTTTTTTTTTTTTTTTTTTTTTTTTTTTTTTTTTTTTTTTTTTTTTTTTTTTTTTTTTTTTTTTTTTTTTTTTTTTTTTTTTTTTAACTTATCTGTTGGTTGCTTGTTGTCTCACATCAACAAATGGTGAATGAATTCGGTTCACTAGCATATGTATGCTTAGACTGAGGCCCGCAATCAGTAATCCCATTACAATAAATAGGGTCACCGCCAACCAATTGTTTGTTGAAACGGGCTTTGTTGGTTTCACAGGAGGACCTCTAATGACGGGAGATTCATTATTTGCGATAGGTTTATTTTCAGCGGGAGGGTTGTTTTGAGCTGGAGGGTTGTTTTGAGCTGGAGGGTTGTTTTGAGCGGGTGGTTCTGCAGTTTTAATAAAAGGTATTGTATTATATTTTTTCTTGGGTACCCTTGGACGACTATTATGTTGGACATTAGTTAAATAATCGCTAAATCCTATGTGTTTGCGATCTAATCTCCCAATGATATTATCTTTATTCACTTGGGGGTTGATACCATCATTTATATAGGGTTCGTTGCTTAAGGATGGCACGATCACATACCCATCATTGGTTTTGGGATATCCCAATGGAAAAAGTGTTTCGATAGTGGGACCTGGTGTTGAGAAATCCTTAATATATTCGTTATTGTGTTCATCTACAGGATATCCGACAGCGTCTCCAAATACTCGAGCATACGTTTGGTTTAAAATGATTTCCTTTTTGTCCAAAGACAATGAATCTACTTTGATCCTGGGGTAAATTTCTTTGCCGTCAGACCGTTTAGCGTATCGGTCAATGTCTTTACCATACATGCGTGTGACATCACTATCCGTATTTGGATCTGTAATGTACCACTCGTTCCCGTCTTTGTCTTTTGGAAATATGACTTTTTTATCTTTAGTGAGAGCATAAATGTAATAACCATTTTTTAATTTTGCAAATGGCATATTGGTTGGGTAAAACTCATCTCCGTTCGCCTTTCGGGCGTACACTTCGTCACCTCTTCTATTTTTTGCTATGTTGTCCATATAATATTCATCACCCTTGTCGTTCTTTGGATAAATGGGTCGACCGTTATGACACAAAGGGTACTTTAGAACACTATCCATATCCATAATCCATTCATTATCGACCACAAATTGACATCGTCTTCTATTTTTTGGATAAAATAGATCTCCGGTGGTCGTTGCGGCGTACTCGGGACGTTTATTATGATCCTTAAAGACATACTCATCGCCGTTACGAAGTTTTGGATATAATTCATTTCCCAGGCGATCGCGAGCATATTTAAACGATCCGGTACTCGTTTTGAGGAGTATTTCAGGCGTTGGGTAATATTCATCATTGAAAGCGTTTTTCGCGTAATACGCTTCACCCTCGCGTTTGGCAAACATGGAATTCTCGTTTGTCTCATCAATATCATCACTAGTGGGATAAAGTTCACATCCATCCGGGCCTTTTGTATAGCTTTGGTTGCCAAATGCATCCACGATAAAGTATCTAATGTCGTTTGCGAGATCTTGGGACATGTTGGAATCCCCCATTTGATCGTCAGGCTGCGTGTACATTGTACTTGATTTATAGCATTAATGTAGAGTAGCATCTTTAGGTTTCAAACCTTTATCATACCTTGGATACATGGCGGTACCTTTTTCATCGACTGCATAATAACCGTTCAAATTGTTTTTAGCGGGTACTTCTTTCCAAACACGAAAAATGTAATACTCGCTCCCGCTGGCTTTTTTAGGATAAATCTCCTTTCCAGACAAATTGCGTGCATAGTAGTGCTCACCGTTATTTTTAGGTGGTATTTCAAGATTATAAAAATCTTTGGCATAGATTGGATTTCCCAAGGCATCACGCGCATAGTGTTCCACACCATCGATTTCAAGGTAGGTTTCATCATTATTCACATCCCTAGGATACAAGGGTTGTTTGGATGTCAAATCGAATGGATACACGATTAAATTGTCTTTGGTAAACAAATATTTCGGAGTCCCGTCTGGGTTTCTTGGAATGTATTCAACTGTACGCAATACTCCATTGACCAACATTTGATAGGTGGGATAACAGTTAAATTTTTCATTTGTAAGTAAAAATTGGGTAGATGAGGGATTAGGGAAATAAATGTCGTTTGTATCGAGAGTCACGTTTTTTAAAACCATCGGTATGATGGTTGATTCAAAATGTTTATCTGGTTCATGCACAGAAGAATGCGCCGTGTCCAGTGCAGGTGAATCTTTTGATGGATTCAAAGAATTTTCAATTTCGTTTGCAGGGGCTGGTGGTTCGACGGAAGGAGTTGTGGGGACAGGTATTTCTTTAAAAGGAGTTGTAGTTTCATCGGCTGGTGATTCGACAGAAGGATTAAATGTGTTATTGGTTGGTGGTTCGACAGAAGGATTAAATGTGTCATTGGCTGGTGGATCTTCAGAGGAATTTGCAGTGTCATTGGCTGGTAGTTCTTTGGAAGAATTTGCAGTTTCATCCATTGGTTCTTCCTCAGAAGAATTTGCAGTGTCATTGGTTGGCAGTTCTTCAGAAGAATTTACCGGTAGTTCTTTGGAAGAATTTGCAGTTTCATCCATTGGTTCTTCCTCAGAAGAATTTGCAGTGTCATTGGTTGGCAGTTCTTCAGAAGAATTTACCGGTAGTTCTTTGGAAGAATTTGCAGTTTCATCCATTGGTTCTTCCTCAGAAGAATTTGCAGTGTCATTGGTTGGCAGTTCTTCCGAAGAATTTGCTGGTTGTTCCTCAGAAGAATTTGTATTTTCATCTATTGGTTGCCGCTTGGAAGGGTTTCCAGTGTCACTAGCTGGTGGTTCTTCATTCGGATTTCCAGTGTCATTAGCTGGTGGTTCTTCAGAAGGATTCGCAATGTCATTCATGAGTGGCGGTTCTTCAGAAGGATTTACAATGTCATTCATGAGTGGCGGTTCTTCAGAAGGATTTACAATGTCATTCATGAGTGGCGGTTCTTCAGAAGGGTTTGCAATGTCATTCATGAGTGGCGGTTCTTCAGAAGGGTTTGCAATGTCATTCATGAGTGGCGGTTCTTCAGAAGGGTTTGCAATGTCATTCATGAGTGGTGGTTCTTCAGAAGGGTTCGGAGCGTCATCCATTGGATTGTCTCCATTTGAACGACGTCTTTTGGGAGCGGGAATCGTAAAATTGGAATAATCATCACTCCTTACCCCAATTTCATCAGGTTCAACCGTGAGTGGTCTACGGCGATTTTTTGACATTTCAAAAGCTATATTGGGATTCATTACGGGAGTGATTACACCTGGAACCTCGTAAAATGTTTTAGCTTCGCCCCTAGCTAATTTGGAATCATCGTTGACGGCCTCAACTCTCTCCAATCTAGCTCTTTGACGTCGCTTTGGAATGGGTCGACTTTGATCACGTCCAATATTCATACCTTTATTTTATGTTGAAGAAAGATGATTGTGATACTGTTGTGCATGATTATGGTTTTTGTTGCTTGGAATCACCGGTTTTACCACGCCTATATAAAACTTACATGGCATACACTATACAAAAACGTTATACCTAAGGAGTGGCGCTTGTACATGATTCAAGAAAAACCCTTGGGATGGATCGTTTAATCATTGGAACGTTGACGGCTACAGCCGCTTATACGACAGGTGTTATTACATTATGTATGCTAATAACGAGAAAATGGTATTTATTGCTGTTTTTTATCGTAAATATATTAATATTTATAGTTTTTTTTCTGAGCTACATCAAAAAGTGGTTGTTTTTGGAGTGGTTTAGTGATGTATTTGATCTGTGTGTGCTATTGGTTTTGTAAAGCGAGACAATGGTTGTGGACTCCTTGACTCTTATACGTTTTAAATTTTTTTTCGTAGACTGAGTTTTCTAAATTGGTCATCATTCATTTTTTGCAAGTTGGCACAGGTCCAAGAAATTCTATAGTAGTGATCTACTCTTGGTGAGAGCTCCAGAAAATCTTTGGATGAACTGACAGGATCAAAATTCGATGACTCGTTCAAAATAAACATCGTTAAAAAAAAAAAAAAAAAAAAAAAAAAAAAAAAAAAAAAAAAAAAAAAAAAAAAAAAAAAAAAAAAAAAAAAAAAAAAATTTTTTTTTTTTTTTTTTTTTTTTTTTTTTTTTTTTTTTTTTTTTTTTTTTTTTTTTTTTTTTTTTTTTTTTTTTTTTTTTTTTACTTTGTTTGTTGAACATCCATCATGGCCTCACTTCTTTGCGATGATTTTAGAATTTTCGTTCCTACCTTGTCAATGTAGTCCTTTGTATTTTCGAAATTAAAGTTCAGTAAAGTTTCAATATTTGGGTAAACGTCATCACCATGCCTAATTAATGACATTATGTTGGTTTTATCATCCATTATTGTCTTTAAATCATATCTGACGTAGAGAAGTAAAAAATCCAAAAGTGCACTTGCTCTTAATTTTTTAATATCGACATTGTTTAAAATATTCAATTTTTCTCTTATTTCGAACAACAAATCCTGTGGAACTGGGACAACGCGTTCCCATTTAAAGAGTGAATACATTGAAAACGTGTTTTGATAAAATATTGTAAACAATCGAGCCATTTGAGCCGTGGTTATTTTACTATTTCCGATTGCTTCATATTTCATTAGCAATTGTTCATGTTCCTCTCTCAATTTTTCACATTCAATTTTTATTTTGTCATCTGTTTCCGTACGTCTACGTTTTCCCTTTGTCTCTGCCTCTGACTTTGACTCTGAATAGTTTTTATTTAAGTGAGTTATTTCTTTTTGTAACTTTAAAACATCCAATGTCAAGTTTGAATTTTCACGTTGCAACTCAATATATTCCTTTTCTATTAATTTAATGTGTTCTTGCAGTTTGTCGGCACCGATATAGTTTACACTCGTATAAATTTTTATTTTTTCTTGGTAAAGTTCCTTTTCCCGTTTCAAAGCTATTATTTCTACATCTTTTTTGTCAATCTTTTCATGTAGATTATTAATTTCCTGCTTCAATCTCTGAATCGATTCATAATCCAATTTTCTTTTTTGTAATTTCTGTGTGAGCGTCATTTCCACGTCACGTAATCGTTGCAATTCCGCAGTTGTTGCATTTTGAGTACTAGTGTTTTCCTCATTCTTTTGTTTGAGAGTAACGTTTTCTTGGGTCAATTTTTCGACATCGCCGCTTATTTTTGCGAGAGCTGTTTTACAATTGGCAAGTTCAACATTTTTTGCGTTAAAGTACTTTTTGTCGTTTTCCTTTTCTTGGGTCAATTTTTGTATATCGTCATTTATTGTTTTGAGATTGGTGTTACATTTTTCAATTTCATTCGTTTTCTCTTTTATTTGCTTCTGCAGCTTTTCGTTTGCTTGGGTCCAGTTTTGCTTTTCGCCATCTCTTGCTTCGAGAGCGGCGGTACATTTTCCAATTTCCTCTGTTTTTTCTCGTATTTGCTTCTCCAACTCTTCTTTTTCATTGGTCAATTTTTGTTCCAATTCCGTGCGAATAGCATTAGTATGTTCCCAAAGTTTGTCGTTTGCCGCTTTATTGAGTCTTGTTGTTTCCTGTGTGAGAGCGTTAGTGTAGTTTGATTTCAATGATGCTATATTTTGCGTCAACTTTTCGTTTTCTAAATTCAAATTTGTTACAGTTGTCGCCAAACCCACTATTCTCGCGTTCAGCGATTCAATTTGTGCCGAATATTCTTCAATTTTATCTGTTTTCTTTTCATTTTCCCTTTTCAATTCGGAGAGGGACTCTACGATGGAATCTTCACACACTTGCATCTTTTCCGTTTCCAATTGCTCCAATAGATCGTCTTTTTCTGCTTCCAAAGCGCTGACAGTGGTACTCAATCGATTGATATCGATAACCTGCGACGCGATTTTATCATTCAAATTTTTAATTTCACTACCGCATTCGTCATATTGTTTTTGAAATTCCGCGTCCTTAGTGCTTATAGTGTTTTCGAGCTCACCAATTTTAACCTTGTATTGTGTTTCTTTTTCTTTCAATTCATTCTCACGTTTTTCTACATTTTGTAAAAAGTTAAGGCGCTGTTTTAAATTCTCATTGTTTGTTTTCGCATCTTTTAAGGAGGAGGTGAGCCCATTTAAATTCTTTGTCGCTGATTCGCGTTGATTTTTCATTTCCGACATTTTGGTTTGGATTTTGGGCCCCCAATCTACTATATTGTTGGAAAATGTGTCGTTATGGACCTCTTCCAAAATTTCTTTCAATGTTTTTAAATTGGAGACGTACCCTTTCAATTTTTTATTTGTACCGTTGAATTGATCATTCATTATCGATATTTTGTTTTGGATTTGGGACCCCCAGTCACTCAAATTATTAGAAAATGTTTCATTATAGGCAACTTCCAAAACACCTTTCAATGTCTCTAAATCGGCTTCATAGCGTTTTAATTCGTTATCCGCTGCTGATGTGTATTGATTTTTCATTACCAACATTATTTGTTGGATTTGGGACCCCCATTGACTCACGTCGCTGGAAAATTCCTCCTCATAGACATTTTCCAAAACACCTTTCAATGTTTCTAAATTGGAGTTGTAACGTTTTAATTCGTCATTCATTGTTGATTCGTAGCGATTTTTCATTTCCAACATTATTTGTTGGATTTGGGACCCCCATTGACTCACGTCGCTGGAAAATTCCACATCATAGATATTTTTCAAAACACTTTTCAATGTTTTCAATTGGGTGGTGCAGCGATTTAATTCGTCACCCGCTGATTTGTATCGATTGTTCAATTTTAAAACTTCTTCTCTGATTTGCGACTCCCATCGGTCCACATCCTCAGAAAGCGCCACGTGTAAAACGGTTTCCAAAGCACTTTTTAATGTTTGTATGTCTTTATTCTGTTCAGGTACAAGTTCGATGGCCAATGTGGCGGTACTAGGTAATGCCTGTTGCTCCGACGATCCATTTTCCATAAACACGAGATCCGAATTGGGTTGAGCCTCTGGAGATTCCTCAATCTGGGGTCTTTCAACCCATGGCAGTTGCATGGTATCCAAACGCGACTGTAAATCATTGAAACGTTCTAGAATATAATTTTGTAAACGGTCGGTTTGGTTAATTGCACCCACGCTATCATGGATAGCCGAAAGCGTTGTTTGTACATCATTCCGCAACATGCTATTTGCCGTGACTAATTGCACATTTTCATTCTCCAAAGGTCTAAAAAGCGACATTAAATCTAGCTGGGGTTCAGCATCCTGATTCGTAATCATGGGTGCTTCAACTTGAAGCCGTTGCGCCATACTGTTTCGAACCTGCTGATATTGATCCATCATACTGGTTTGGAATTTTTTGTATCGTTCAATCAGATCAATCAATTGCTCTTGCCAATCCTCTCCGTATCCTATGTTTGCAAAATGCAATTTTAAATACTGGGTAACTTTGGAATCTTTATCGATGCGAGCCAGTTGAGTATTGCTTTCTGTGAGATGCTGTTGCAACTCGTCGATGCGATTGGACAAACGGATGACTGGTAAATTATTACCCAATCCCACCGATACTTTTCGCAACAAATCTTTTGCCAGTACCGAAATAGTTTGCTGGCTTTTACTAATTTCAGTTTCCAATTCAGCGTAGGCTGCATCTGCCGTGACATATGTTTTCAATTTTGTCCTGAGTGATTCGAAATTAGCCTCTACTTTAATCAAACCCAACATTTCATGCATTTCTTCGTGTGTAATAATTCTATTCATCAGTCCTTCGATTTTTTCATACAATTTGTCGCCAATGTGTTGCACGTTGATAGTGGACATTGAATTGTCATCATTTTCATCTTTATCATTTTCCAATTTCGACAACAACCGATCCATTTTTTCCTCGTGTTCTTTGGATGTCGAAAACTCTTTCGACCATTCCTCTTTAAAATTGGTGAACATCTCCGCGAGAGAAGCCTTCCATTCGCTCTTGTGGATTTCCGTCAAACGCTCGGGGTTCGTATTTTCCCGCAATTTTTCATTCTCCTCGCGCAAACCCACAATTTGATTCTGTAGACGCGTATTTTCCTTTTCGCGACCTTCCAGTTTGGCTTTCATAGACTCGACCTCTTCTTTCATTTGATTCTCTAGGTTTGAATTTTTCTTCTCGCAGCATTTCAGTTGGGTTCTCATGGACTTGACCTCGTCTTTAAATGAGTCGAGTTCATTTTCAATGACCAGCTTCTCACTTTCCAATGCTTCGATTTTGTCTTTGAAGTGATCCTTGGAAGCTTTCAATTTTTTTATAATTTCCTCGCAATTTGACGTTTCGACCGACACCTGGCGCACGCGTGGCTCCTCAGATTTGTCCACGTGACACAACTGAAGTAAAAAACCCAAAAAACTCTTGCTGTGTCGATAAAGTTCGGAATAGCGTTCCACTAAAGGTTGGCTCATGACGAATGCCTCTGAAATGTCACGGGACACATTCCTTTTTAACGTTTGCATGTGCTGCAAGTGCACCAAGTCTTGTGGATTACTTTGGGATTGTAAAATTGCTTCCACTAATGATTTAAAGACCATCTTGTTTCAACGGATCCATTTAAAAGTTGATACACTTGCAACAAATCCTTCTTAATGTTGCGGTGCGGTTCTGTGCTTTGAACCGACAACCAATCCAATAAGGCAATTACAATCTTTATGTAACGTACCAACTCGTTCGTGTAAAACTGAAATCCAAACGTTCGCCAAGTATCGATATCTTTAAATAATGGAAACCAGTTTCGACACAAGGTTTCTTTGGGAGTAGGTACAAAACAGCAAGGTTTCTTATTCACGTCCAAGTACCATTCTTTGATGTGGCAAATAATCATCGGGGATACATATTCTACTTTACCGTTTATCAATCGAAACGCAATTCCCACTGGGTTTTCATCCGTCAGATAGATTTGACACGTGTAAAAGTCTGGTGGTGGGAGATGTAGAAGAGGTACAAAATTTCTCGTGCGTCTTGAAATTTGATACAAATTTTTTCCAAAGAGGGCGCAGGGTTCGCGACCATAATGTCTTACCATGTCACTTTGAACCATCGCAAAAGCCAAGGCATACCACGTGTTTATAACGTGGATGTCGTCTTTATTGCGTTTAAAAAGCCTCATAAGTGCAGCTGTATTTATGTCAAACGTAAATGTAGGCATGCGTAAAACGCAACAATTGAAGAATGTCGTCAATGCTCTAAAGGCTGCCGATTTTTTTGCACGATTCCAAATGTTTTTAAATGGATTCCGCATGGCAACAATGTACAAGATTCCTTTATCAAACACTGAAAGTATTATGGATGATCGTGGAAAAAACGACAAAAGAATGCTGTGTTCTGTAGGTGTAGCGGTTGAGTTGGCCGGCATGGCAAACATCAAGGTGGTTTCGACAAATCGTACTTGGAGCGGACGATTGCTTGCCTCGACCAGCACACAAGTATTACGAGGAATGTCTATAGGGTTGCAATCACCTCCAAAGTGTTTCAAAACAACTATTGGATTCTTGAAGCGCACGGCGAGAAATGTAAACTTTTTATACTGATTGCCGCTCACACACAAAAAGTTTGACAGCTTTTCTTGACCGATATCATACTGAGCCAGTTCTGGGCCAGCGGGCAACACTATAACTGCATTTGGAGGTTTGGAGGCCTCTGATGATTCAACGGATACGTTTGGACTCGCGTTGGAAGCAACGACAGGTGGTTGGGTGTCCATCGAATCGACCCTGTCGAGTGGCAAATCTCGAGACAATGGTTCGGATTGTAAATTTTCCGCATCGGGAGAGATGACGAGCGGGGACTCGTCATGCGCCGGATCAGTTTCCACCGATTCAGCATTTAGAACAAGTAAATTCTCATGCGTTGGATCAGCTGATTCGACTTGCTCGACTTCCATGTCTAGAGGTGGTAGCTCGTCATGCGCTGAATCAAACTGCACCGCTTCAGCGTTTAGAACAGGTAAATCTTCATGCGCTTGATCAGGTGATTGGATTCGCTCCACTTCCATATTTAAAGGTGGTAAATTCTCATACAAGAGATCAGGTGATTCGGCCATGATCAAAAAATCTCCATTATCAATATTAATCTCTTCATCAATGAAAACAACGCCTCGGCCACGGGGACTAGACATTGCTTTTTTTAAATATATATGTTTCAAAGCAGAATTCCTACGTTGAATACTCATCGAGCTTTTGGATTGGAAAGAAATCACTCGCTATGTGTGCCAAAAGTTATAAAACGAATTTAAAAAAAAAAAAAAAAAAAAAAAAAAAAAAAAAAAAAAAAAAAAAAAAAAAAAAAAAAAAAAAAAAAAAAAAAAAAATTTTTTTTTTTTTTTTTTTTTTTTTTTTTTTTTTTTTTTTTTTTTTTTTTTTTTTTTTTTTTTTTTTTATAACTTTTGGCACACATAGCAAGTGATTTTTTTTTTTTTTTTTTTTTTTTTTTTTTTTTTTTTTTTTTTTTTTTTTTTTTTTTTTTTTTTTTTTTTCCAAAGTTGAGGGTTCCAAGATTTTCTAAAGTTGCGAACTTCAAGTTGTGGCAGCTCCACAAATTTCAACGTTAAGTTTTGACATAGGCTTCCATGCTGGCATACAGCGAATCTTTTAATTGTGCATTTTGCCATTGGTTTTTCAAGTTCTGCTTTGTATGCCAAGTTTTTGCCTCAGCTTCTGCAATTTTTAGACACCACCAAACATTTATCCACTCTTTTCCCAAACGTATAGCTTGGTAAAGACGATACAGCAAAATGTACACATGACATACAATCAATGTTGGAAAAACGCCATACACAACCCAAAACACTTTTCTGTAAACGCTATTCAAAGGCAACAAACATCTAAATTTTCCAGTAGTGATTCCTCCGCCAGAATAATAATCATAGTTGCATGAGGCCATTTCGGGAAATAATATAGATATGGTATTCCAATGCCAATCAGACCGTGACCAAGCATTGTTGAAAAAAATATTCAAAATTATCGGAATCAAAGCATTTTGCGCAAGGTAAACACATTCTAATCCAAACATTTTCCAAAACAAGCGATTTCCTCGAGACGTTTGAATAATTTTAAAAACTCTCACGGAATCGTCTGTGGTTTTGATTTCTTGTGTAATTTCTGTCATAAATTTAGACATTTGATTCGACCAAATACGAAAGGGATAATGAAACACAAACGCCAGCAATAAAAGTACCACCGATACCCATTGATAGTAATCGTGATACAAAATTCCACTTGAAAACTCTGTAAAAGTACTATTAATGAAGCATTTGGTGTCCAACAATTCTTGGTTGACGCGATGCCCATCCACTTGACAGATAATATTGCTACCGAAAAATTGTCTGGTCATGGCTAGTCCAAAACAAAACAAGAAAACGTTTCGTACATGTATTTGTTGCACGTCAATCAATGCGCTAAAGCTCTTTTGTGGAACCTGGGAGCGTTTCCATTTCAACAGTTGTGTAACGTTAAACATGATTGCTTGTTTTGAATGTGTAATAAAGTAAAAAATATGAATCTACAGATGCTAATGATTGGTGTACTCTTGGTAGTAGTGTTTATAGGATTTTTGTCTTTTGCGTATTCAGCGTATGGAATGTATTACAGTACCGCAACTTCAACCACGGGAGCGGCTTTGATCAGTTCGCATCAAATGCACTATATCATACAACTGATTACATATCTCGTATCGTTTGGAGTGGGTGCAACAATGTTTTATACCAGAAAACGTTGATTAGTAAAAGAGCCTTTGATGCAGTAGCTGGGTGGTTATCAATAAGTAGCCAGCTTGAACTCTGTTTTTATTCTTACATTAAAAAAAAAAAAAAAAAAAAAAAAAAAAAAAAAAAAAAAAAAAAAAAAAAAAAAAAAAAAAAAAAAAAAAAATTTTTTTTTTTTTTTTTTTTTTTTTTTTTTTTTTTTTTTTTTTTTTTTTTTTTTTTTTTTTTTTTTTTTTTTTTTTTTTTCCACTGTCCTTAACTTACGTAACTTTTTTTTTTTTTTTTTTTTTTTTTTTTTTTTTTTTTTTTTTTTTTTTTTTTTTTTTTTTTTTTTTTTTTTTTTTTTTTTTTTTTCCACTGTCCTTAACTTACGTAACTGATTTCAGTGTCAGTATCTTTATGATTATCATTATAATCATACTGTTTCATATAATCAATAGCTAGACTTACAGCATCAAGTTTTGGTCCAGAATATTTCACACTATCCATAGGTAGTAATGTATTCAAATACATAAATGTACCCATATCCAGAGTCGCTATTTGTGCTCGCCATCCATGAACCTTTTCAGCAGGTTCATTCAAATACTTGCTGTAAAATTCCGTTTTCAAATATTGTTTCATCTGTGTGATGGGTATCTCGAAATACTTTGGGGGTAAAGTTTGCCAGCTCTTAAAGGGTGATTGAGGTAATTCCAAATTTTTCAAAACATCGTTAAACGTGAAAGACGTTAAGGAATCCTTTTCGGCAACCACAGCGTAATCATGGTTTTCATGATAGGTAGCGGCAAAGTACAAAGAATGTGGTACATATTCTCCATTGTAATGCATCCACTGAATCGTAGCAATGTAATCAGTATTTGAAGGCAACTTCCATCTTTCAAGTTCCATTTTCCAACAAGCAGTGATTAGAGAATTTCCAACAAGTAGTGATGATGAGAGAATAGCGTATGGGTCTCGGGTTGATCGCGCAAGCTTTTAAATCACACACCTCAAAAAAAAAAAAAAAAAAAAAAAAAAAAAAAAAAAAAAAAAAAAAAAAAAAAAAAAAAAAAAAAAAAAAAAAAAAAAAAAAAAAAAAAAAAAAAAAAAAATTTTTTTTTTTTTTTTTTTTTTTTTTTTTTTTTTTTTTTTTTTTTTTTTTTTTTTTTTTTTTAAAGCGTTAATCTGAATCTGATTCAACGTGCTTTTGATCGAGCACCAAATTCTTTTCAGGCAGGATGGATGTCTCTGTAGGCATGGTAACGTTTGTTCTTACACATATTGCCTCTTCGGGGTGATTCCTATATGTCCTCGTTGTCAAATATCCAACTTTTTGGTACGGTTTCAACACAACATTCTCATTTCCCTCTACAGATAATTGTAATTCATTTTGTCCTTCGTATCCAAAGGAAAAGTTTTCATTATGTACTTTAACACCTTTTAAATAGTAGTTACAAATTTTAGCAGCTTCGTTTGGTAGCAATTTAATTATTCTTTCTATTTTTACAGTTTCAATTTTTCCAGGGCTTAAAATGATTTCTCTATTTGGTAAACGCAATGGATTAATGTCGTACCACCATAAAAAGTCTCTTACTTCTTTGGAAATTTGATTTTCCACCTCAGATTTGCCGTTTGACACTTGTTGCGTCGTGTGATTTTGTACTTTATCCTCGTCCTCATTTAACAATTGTGAGCTTTCGTTTTCAGACATTTTCCAACAAGTAGAGAATAGAGAATTTCCAACAAGTAGTGGTGAGAGAATAGCATATGAATGTTTGGTTGATCGCACAAGTTTTTAAACAGCTCAACTAAAAAAAAAAAAAAAAAAAAAAAAAAAAAAAAAAAAAAAAAAAAAAAAAAAAAAAAAAAAAAAAAAAAAAAAAAAAAAAAAAAAAAAAAAAAAAAAAAAATTTTTTTTTTTACAATGTCAATGTTTTGTTTAAGAGGTGCTGAAAACTTGCTTCACTCATGACGTCTGTAAAATGTAATGCGTTCAATACATCCATTTCAATAACAGTTTTGCCATCCATCAAACGTCCCTTGTAATCCACGTACAGCCCTTGTAAATTGAAAACCATCTTTGAATAACTGTAGCCGGGTTCCCAAATTTTACACGTTTTACTGAGCGCATCGTTTGAAGTTTTGGCATGTGCCAACGCTTCCACTGCGTCCAATCCATCCCAAAAAGAACTTTTAACGTACACGTCTTCCTGATAACCAATGCATCCAAACATTTGATACAAGTGTTCATAACTGCCTTTGGCACCGGATTTGACCATAGACACCAGACATCCATTTGTTTTTTCAGCTTTTTGTTTAAACGTTTCGAAGGATCCCCGTCCAAACTCACTCAGCATGTTCATTTCTTCCAGCGTCAAACCAAAACATATTTCGTTTTGCAACACATCCAAATAAAATAATCTTAGACGGTCAATGTACTCAAACGTTTTCTGGGATCCATAATGATCATACAACACTTTAAACGTTGTGTGTAAATTTTTCGTTTTGAAAGGTAAAAAGTCAATCTCGTCATACTTTAAGAAATAGACCACCAACATGTCTTGGTTGGGCGTCAGCTTTGGACCCTGCATGACAAAACAACCCATAGAATATTCGGAATTTAAAATGGTGGCGGCTTCGGCTTGCGACAAACCATTGGGTATCACGTACAGGTTGCACTCATCCCCATCGAAATCGCCGTTAATCGCTTGTAAAATGGTCAAAGGAATTCCAAAACAATCATATTCCCACCCAGGTGACGAAACGTACAACCCTACAAAATTACCGGGTTGCAGGGATGGCATACGATTCAAAATGATCCATTTCTTGTACAAGTTGAACGATTTTACAATGTGGATAGGTAATCGAATTTCGTTGGGTCGTAAGGTGGCGTCCGGAACAATCATGCCCCGCATGGACAAGGTGCATCGCTTGCCAAATCCATGATATCTCATGATGGTGTATTTGCCACCTGATCTGCGTGCTATGCTCCCGTAATTCAGCGGTGTTTCCAAGATATCAATCAACATTTTGTCTACTTTTACCTTGGGTTGAACCACTTTGGTACGTTGCGTCATGGGTTTACCTTGTACAAATTTCATGACTTTTTCATATGTGAGTGTGGATTTGACTTGCCAATAAATGGGATCGGGAAGAATTAAATAATCTTGATTCGATGCTATACCAAACTTGTGCAACGTGCGTTTCAACACGGGTAAAGCAAACATATACCCAGGCGTGGGGACTGCAATCGATTTGACGGGGTAGGACCGAATACTACCATCATAATAAAACTGCTTACAACATACTGTCCACGACACCTCTGTAAATTTTAACACATCTTTGCAAATTGAACATTTGGTTTCGTTGGTGTGACTCTTGCGCCATGCTTTTAACACTTCAATCACATCCTCGGGATGGTATTGAATAGGGCAATCTTGTAAAGACAAGAGAGATATCTTGTAATTATCGACTGCCATGGAACGTTATCGACGACGAAGAAATGGTTCCGAGTATTATTCCAAAGATAAAAAGTTTTTTTTAAAGAGATTGGGTGATGAGGTTTATGCCCGTGACAAGTATGGAAACCAAATATATCCAGACCATCAAGATAATACATTTGCTCGTGACAAGCAGTGTGAAGAGTTTTACGCTCGTGACGTAAACAAGAAAAGTTGTTTAATACAACAAGGAGAAAGTATCAAAATTGCAAAAATGTATGATGGTACACAGCGTTATCCGGTGGACAAACACGGTAACGAGTATTACTTACTGCACGAAGGGAAACCGTTTTTAATGCGACAAAGCGACGGTACACCGTATTTGGCAAAAAATCGTAAAGGTATTTCAATGATTCCTTGGAATTTGTTGCTCGAGTACGTAAAAGATGATACTCCGTATCTGTATTGCAAAGACTCTACAGGTAACGGAGTGTATGTACGTGGTTCAGAGTTGCCAGCAGGTCTCGAAATGTTGTGTGATTGCATATGCCGGTTGACGTTATCTCAACCCTCCTTAATCCCTTGTTGCTTGCGATGCGTTGTTTAATATTCGCGTTGTCTTGGCGTTGAGAGTTTTTCAAAATGTTTCATCATTTAAACTTTGCAAATTCTGAGAGCTTTGAAAAAAATTGGTGAGATGAGATTATCACGACTCAACGCTTGGTTTTAATATACAACGTAAAAAAAAAAAAAAAAAAAAAAAAAAAAAAAAAAAAAAAAAAAAAAAAAAAAAAAAAAAAAAAAAAAAAAAAAAAAAAATTTTTTTTTTTTTTTTTTTTTTTTTTTTTTTTTTTTTTTTTTTTTTTTTTTTTTTTTATTTTTTTTTTATGATTCTGTTGCTGTCCTTCGCAAGTTTCTAATGATGATGTGATCATAATACACAATTGCAGATTCCACTTTTCGTTTTTTGTTGGCCAAATCTTCAAACGTAGTACTTCTTTTGTTTTTGTTTTCCTCTTGCAAGATGCTGTTTTCAAATGTCAAGGGCTCATCCTCTTGATCCAATATACTAGTGTGACGTACAGATCCCAATTGTAAATCAGATTTACGGTATTCGCTAAATTCCTCCTCAAACTTTACAATCAAATCTGCCTCCGGAATTGTATTATTTTTGGTATTTTTTAGAAATTGACGCACAGCTGATCGAAGATCCGTCATGGTTGTAATGTGATCATCACTCATTTGCACATCCATATGCGTTTTAAACTGATTGTAAATATCGGTATTAAACAAATACATTTGGGTATATTCCACTACACTGGGAGGTTCGTCTCGATAATGTAACAACCCATCTTTAATATTCATGTGTTTTTTCAAGTGATACAAGAGTATTAAAAAGCACCCCACAAATGATCTTTCGACGGCAAATTCATCTTTTCCAAATCGATTCAGCTGCACTTGTTCCGAAGTTGTTTTCGGTGGCTTGTTGACAAATCGCGACAAAAAGGGAATGGCTGTGACGCGATCTTGAAATGCTTCAGTGGCTTGACAATCTGGTACGTTGTTGGTCGAAGTAAACAGCTTGGCCGTGGGTATGCCTCCTTGACTGGCTTCATACATGTTTCGAAAGGTTACACAAGAGTTTCCCGTAATTTGTTTGACACGATTCTCGTTCAATTTCCCTTCCAGTTCTTCGGATGTCACGATGCGACAGTTGAAAATGGTCGAAGCCAAGTCGGGAGTCGCGTTGCCCGCGGCATTACTGGGTTTCAAATTGTCCGATTGAATACAATGGTAATAGCCTCCAAACACGCGGCCTAGAATCTCAAAGAGTTTGCTCTTTCCGTTGGATGTTTTGCCTTTACATACGAAAAATTTTCTCTCATAATTGGTGGCGATGAAAATGCTTGCCAACACATCGCATAAATACATGAGCAAATCGTGTTCAAATGCAGTGTATTTACACAAATGAACATAAAAATGCATCATTGATTTTGCATAGGGATCGTAAGCAATGTGCGACATTTCTTCTTGAATCATCTCGTGCAACGTGTCAAACAAGTCATCCGTCCGATCCGTAAACAACGCTTTTAAATATTTTAAAAAGAAAAATTTGTCAGTCATCAATTCGTACAATTTTTCCAAATCGGGAGAGTTGTGATACAATTTGATCATTTCTTGCCTAGAAACGTCAATGCCGAGACGTTTATCGGATAAAAACAACTCGGGTACCGTAGCTCCAATGTGTCCAGTCAAAATGTCCAGTAAACCGTCCTGTAAACGGATAAACCACTTGTGACGATCCATTTGAACGTATTTCTGTTCCAAATTAGAGTCACTCGTAATGGTGGCCGTAACTGTCCTGAGGTTAAATTTCTGAATCGTTTCATCGTCGGGTCCACCCAATTTGCCGCATCTCTTGTACTCGTGCAACCACGAAACGATGGAATGCCACAAATTGCTCAAGTGCGATTCCTTTTCACTTTCGCTCGAAATTTCTTTCCACGATTCAATCAAATAATTCCAAATGTATGTAGATGGTTTTCGTAATGAATTGAGCATGCGCAGCACCTTGATGGGAAAGTGACTCTCTTGGATGCGTCGATACAGCTCCACCATTTGCTGCGGCGTCGTCACACTCAGAATAGCCCGCTGTGAATCGGACACAATTTGCTTGAGCTTGTCCTTGTTGCGGACGTAGCGACCACACAAATTGTTTCCACAAAAATAGATGGTTTCTTCAGTGAAATCTTTCATGGTGACGTTGGTATGTTCCTCATCCACCAGTTCCATGCGATCCAAAAGTGGAAAAAAGTCCTTGTCCAAGGTTCCTTTTAAATGCGACACCATCACCACAGAGGAAATGTTTAAGCATTTGCACAATGCATAAAACATGGGTAAAAAGTATATGCCGTCGTTATACTCCATGATGGTCTTGATGGGATTAGGATCTCTTACAAACCTATCGTTATTTTCTCGCAATCCTTGATTAATTTTTTGAAAAATTGGATTGACATTGGTAGAGCTTGGTGTCAAAAGTGCTCCACGCTCGTACCAACTCTTTAAGGCAGCATTATTTGTTTCGAAATTGTTTAGTAAAAATGTATTGAAATGTAAATAATGATGGCTTTTCAAGAAATGAGTGCCGTCAAACAATAGTTTTTTCCCTTTGTAAATGTATCCCATTACCGAAGAACTCTTGTATGAAAATGAACATATGGCTTGAAAATCACTTGATTCATTCGGAATGGATCCAATCAGGGTCGCATAGGACAATTTATACAAGGCTGGGAATGGTGTTGCGACGGGCATCATAAAATTCAAAATGTGTTGTCGAATCTGCTGTTTTTCGACAAACAAAAATTTGCGAAAATACGACTCTAGATTGTATTTGACGCGTTTAAATGATTTTTTAATTTTTTCGAGTTGAACATCCATCATCTTACTGAAATCAATCATGTATTCATTTTTCTCATCCACGTAATGTATTTGAAGCGCCATATAGGGTTTTGTATTAAGTTTAGCAGATCCCGAAAGCGTCATGTTTCGTAAAATATCAAGTGTATAGGTACCCCTGTTTATAATGGAATATCGCAAGATGGGTTTCAAAGATTCACACAACAGTATGTAATCGTCGTGCGATATGAGAAATTCTGGTAAATGAACGTGAACACCATGTCCATCGGATCGAGTAGCAATAATATACGTAAAATGGTTAACATGTGTCAAAAATGTCATTTTGAGGGTGGAATGTATCTGCGGTAGGATGATATCGAACAAGGATTCAGTCGCTTGGCCATCAGCATGGAAATCCAAATCCAAAACGAGGGAATGACATTCGGCCGATGCCAAATCCAACGTGCAAGGTATAAATGCATTTTGTAAGCACCAATGGTGAGCAAAATGGAGATAATCTGGCTTTTTTACATAAGAAATACCGCCGGCAAGGTTATAGAGGAGGTATACATCGGAGACGGGTGCTTCTTCCACAGTATTGACTCGATGCAAATACACAGACATTGCTTTCAGCAGACGTCTTTATTACACCATCACAACACATATAAAAAATTTTTTTTCAACAACTCAAGATAAAAGCTACATTAAAAAAAAAAAAAAAAAAAAAAAAAAAAAAAAAAAAAAAAAAAAAAAAAAAAAAAAAATTTTTTTTTTTTTTTTTTTTTTTTTTTTTTTTTTTTTTTTTTTTTTTTTTTTTTTTTTTTTTTTTTTTTTTTTATCTATGATATTTATCATAGATAATGTCAAGAAATAATTCTGGTGCTACATCCCGTATAAAGTCATCTATACAAATGACTGAAGTCAGATAAACAACGAGTGTTCTATCTTTTTCTAGGCACACTATAATCTTTCGTTTATTTCGACGACATTTTCGAATTTTTAGATGAAATTCAACTACGTAAACGTTGCCAAAACAGTCTTTAACTTTTTGCAAATGCACATCATCAACATGAGTATATCTATGATGTCCTTGTATGTTTTTCAAAATAGCTGTAAAGTGTCTGTTCTCAGTCAAATCATCACCATCAATCCAACCTTGAAATCCTTCAGTCATTAAAATTCGAAATTTCAGATTTTGGTATCCAACACGTCTCTGAAAAACAAACCTCTTGTAAAATTTCAACTGCTTTTTCATGTCTTTCAAAGCGCAGCTCATGTTCGGATTAATAAAATCTATTCCTTGGTAATCTTTTAAAATTTTGTTTTCCAAAATGGTAGCCATTAAAAAGCTGATTGGTCTCAGTTTAGGTTCCGTTTTTCTTTGAATAAATTTATATTTTAATTCGTGTTCAAACCACTTTGGTAGTTTAACATCGTAACTTTCAATGGAATCAGAAACTGCAGCCATAGACAGTTGGAAAAGGCTCGGACAAACGTTAATATCCTTGTGATTGCAATTTCGGAGCTCAGTTGGTTCAATTATTCTCGCCAAAAATCTAGCCTTACATTTAATGTGTATTTTTGCAGGATGTATTTCATATTCAGATAGAGATGAAATTAGAGGATTCATAGCATCGGGATATTCTTGAGAGTTGATGGAATCTAAACATTTAATTTTGATGGAATCACATGACCCAAAGAGTTTTTGAAAACGTGTGAGTTGATTTATTCCATCCACAAAAATAATGGCGTTGTTTGGAATGCGTTTTAAATTCGATTGTCTTCTTGTGTCATTATTAAGTACTTCCAAATAAGTCATTTCTTTCGTCAAAATGTTGAATAATGCACATCCGAATCTCTCTTCATTGTCAAAAGAAAAAAAATTGTTTTTTATTTTTCTTATATACCCAGTGAAAATCATAACTTTAAATAAATGTTCTGCTCAATCCTATTTAGCTGTTTGGCTGATGAGCCCTGATCTCGCCACCTTTTAAAAAACACATTTAAAAAAAAAAAAAAAAAAAAAAAAAAAAAAAAAAAAAAAAAAAAAAAAAAAAAAAAAAAAAAAAAAAAAAAAAAAAAAAAAAAAAATTTTTTTTTTTTTTTTTTTTTTTTTTTTTTTTTTTTTTTTTTTTTTTTTTTTTTTTTTTTTTTTTTTTTTTTTTTATCTCTATTTAACACTTTGCACTGGGTGCAGATTTAAAATCTTGTATGTGCTGCAGTTGTTCAATGCTGATGCCATCTCTGCAATACCATCCAAGAGTTCGTTTTCTCTTTCATTGTTGAGTAGCACTTCATTCAAGATATCATCTGTGTATTCAGATTCTTCAAACACCAGTTGGTGAAAGCTTTGGCTTGCTCGTTTTTTCGAAATAAACCCAAACAAGTCAAACTTTTCAACTTTTTTACGTCTGCCATTTTGCACAACCTTTGGAGTTAGATACTTGCGTCTCGCACCATCATATATATTTTGTGAACAAGCTGTTTCGAAATTTTCTGATTGTGAGTCTTCTGGAGAACCAAAGTCACCTTGCATCTTTTGCGTATACCACATGTTGTGAAACAATTTGTAATTCCCATTGAGTACATTAGGATAATATTGTTTGTACACCTCTTCAGCCGCCTGACTTTCAACCGGTTGGATATTGGCATACTCGAGTTTGTCATTGAAAATCTTTTGAAAGACAGGGTGTTTAGTTAAAAGATCCTTAGAAATTGCTTCTAGATCTGGGGTTTCCATCGTCTTGTTTAAATCATGGAATTTTACGCAAGCGTCATCAGAAACCTCGCTACCAAACCCATACACAGTATAGGTTTCAATTCAAATACAGTCTGTGTGGAATATGAGGATGGTCAAGTATTTTCCGAAAAATTTGATTTGGCTTGTAGAATGTTTTTAACCACATTGCAAAATGTTCACTATCAACGAATAGAGGCCAGTCCTGATTGCATTTCCATACCTTTAGAGTATTTTTTGTTGTGTGGATGGAAAAAGGGTGATGTGGTTCGGTTTTACAGAGATGATTTAAACTTGCCTATCGTATTTTCATAGATGCTACAATATCATCCATTTTCTCACATGTATACCGATATTTCAAGTATTTAAACATGGTAATGGACACGAGTGCTAGAAAAATAATCAATGTAAGCACAATGAAATGTAAACGAAATATAGTTTCATGGGTCTGCAATGTCAAAACACCAATAGAGTAGTAAACCGCTCGCGAGGGATAAAATTCCAAAAGGTTCCAAAATGGATACGCTCAACATTGTATTCGCTCCTTTGCTGTAAGCAAATTCAAATACACTTGATTCCAAAATGTTTCGTGGAAAGTTAAAGAGTTTTGTAAATTTTTATGAAAAGATGGATCTGATGACAACATATAGGCTAAACTTGAAATGGTTTCATCACGGTGACCCAATGAATGATTGGCGAGCCAAAAGTGGAGTCTTTCCCACAAGTGATTCCAAGTGGGGAAGAGGTTATTCTTTTGAATTAGGAACGATTGAAATGAACCAGGATCCAAATTGCTTTGTAGAAATGCTTCCAGACCAGCATATGTCGTTTGTAAAATTTCTTCAGACGTGAATGGACGATCCATGTATGCCCTTTATTTCAATCTAATGTGTTTTAGCATCGAGACTCAAAGTATTGCTTAAATATACAAAGTTGAAAAAAAAAAAAAAAAAAAAAAAAAAAAAAAAAAAAAAAAAAAAAAAAAAAAAAAAAAAAAAAATATATATATATATACATATATATATATTTTTTTTTTTTTTTTTTTTTTTTTTTTTTTTTTTTTTTTTTTTTTTTTTTTTTTTTTTTTTTTTTTTTTTTTTAGTAACAGAAATTCTAAAGTTGAGAGCTCCAAGATTTTCTAAATTTGAGAGCTCCAAGATTTAAACAATTGTAACTGTCATGTTGTAGTCTTCACTTTTATACAACAGCCACAATTCTTACAAACGTGATACAGACTAGGTGGTTCATCTATTGCGCGATCTTGGCGTAAGACATTGTGGAAATCTGGTTGATTGCAACAATCACGCTGCTGTTTTCTCTCCATCCACTTGGTACAAGTTTCATCAGAGAATAACGATTCCATTTGAAATGGTGAATTACTTGCTTCAATAGACTGCTTCTCTAGTATTGAGATGAAACTCGATATAAATAACTTATTTTAAAAAAAAAAAAAAAAAAAAAAAAAAAAAAAAAAAAAAAAAAAAAAAAAAAAAAAAAAAAAAAAAACACTTGAAACGAACACTTGAAATCGGTTGGAGTCTGGGTGGAAAATTTATTTTCCCAAGGAATGCAACGAGTGAAAGAAATGATTCCAACATAAAAAAAAAAAAAAAAAAAAAAAAAAAAAAAAAAAAAAAAAAAAAAAAAAAAAAAAAAAAAAAAAAAAAAAAAAAAATTTTTTTTTTTTTTTTTTTTTTTTTTTTTTTTTTTTTTTTTTTTTTTTTTTTTTTTTTTTTTTTTTTTTTTTTTTTTTTTTTTTTTTTTTTTATGTTGGAATCATTTCTTTCACTCGTTGCATTCCTTGGGAAAATAAATTTTCCACCCAGACTCCAACCGATTTCAAGTGTTCGTCATTGTGGGTCGTCATGTACATCATGTAGGCAGTCAAACCGATTGTCAACAAAATCAATAGTAAAAATATCCATCTACCAGTTAAAACAGCGACAGAAAGCAATATACAGTTTACGTAAACTGTCGTATAAAACAATACACCGTGTATAATGGATCGGTCACCCATCCTTGTTTCTCATTCCATTTCAAAGTCAATCGCCTTGTAATTCAACTTGTAGGTTGGAAAACCCAAAGATCTCGTTGTAAAGTCTGCTCTCTTCATTAAAAATCCACCCCCAAATCTAGACACTCGACCTTGCAAGTCTTCTGTCAACACCACGTCAGGCGGGTAAGTTGGTTGGTATTGGTATTCTACAATGACGTTATTTCGAAACGTTTGCAAATTAAACCCGTGGGGGTATTTTTTCTCATCGATTGCGTACCCTTCTTTTGGAATGGGGACATCAACGCCGTCAATCCTGACAATTGGAGAGGGATCTCCCCACACTATTCTTTTGACTTGGTTTTTTGTAAAATAGACCATAGAGTAGCTTGGCATGGTAAAACTCATACTTGGTGCCATACAAGCAAATTTTTTACCTTGTATCAGTGCAATGCCCGTCGTGCTGGAGGATGGGCAAAATAAAAAGGGTTCGGTTTCATCGCACGTCATGTAAATGGTAGAGTCCCACACGAAATTTCCAGACTGGAGTCGATTCCCAGGAACGCATGGATCTTTGTACGTCTTCTCCACGGGCCTCTGAGACCAATATAAACGTTTTTCGAGCGAGTCCTTTTTAATCAACTTTTCATTTTCCATCAGGCACTGCGAACCGTCTTCGAGCGACAGTTTAAGCGAGGGTATGAGGGAAAGAAACGGATATTTTGCGCACTCTGGATGACTGCAAACGTTATACGTTTCCAAATACGTTTCAGACACCTCGCAGGTTTTTGCGGGTAGCTTGTAGTTCCAGGGCATAATCCAATTACTGATGCTCAACGAATCAAACGAAAAGAAATCGAGTCCTTCGAACGAAAAGACATTTTGTTGGCGAGGTAAGCACAATTTGGTATCGAAATAGTGGCCCGCCGGGCATTGCTCGACCATTTCCGTCTGACAATCGTAATACGCGTCGGGTTGCCCACCGACTGGTACTTTTTGAACAGTGTCGTCACACGCCGATTCTCGCTTAAATCGTTTGTTTATCCGCTGCCCCGGATCCAAATGCACTCGTTTTCGCGTCTCTTTGCACTCGTAACCCGTGACGCGATCCATCTGGGATGAATACTTCCAGTTGGGTACGTGTTTTAGAAAGTTATAGGCTGGCACCACAATCTCTGGATCGGTAGAGTGGACGTTTTTACCAAATGAAGGGATGGAGCATTTCTTGCCATCAAACACGAGCGGTAAATGAGTCAAATCATCCCCTTCGGATAAATAGGGATCCCAATTTTGAGAACACACTTTAACATCTACCACTTTACCAACCTTGCACACGCTATATCCTGGCGAAAATGTGAAAGGTCCATTTTGCTGATCGGGGAGGGGGATGAGCGTTCCATCCGGTACATTGAAGCAGGCGTCCGACTCACATACGGGTTTGTCGAAATATCGAAACCCCTCTGGACACGAGTCGTACGTAATTTGATTGTCTCGACATACGAGTAGCGTCTTTGAATTTAAAATTTTGGGTTCCTTGTGAAACTGGCAATACACTGACGAATCGGACGTGTTGACACATTTGTCGTGCATGAAAATTTCATCGGAAGGGCATTTTTTAGCCACTCTCGTTCCCTTTTCACATTCATAATACAAATTTGAATCGTAAGGATGGACAAACCGTTTTCCATCCTTTTCACCCGAGCAGGGTTGGATAAGTTCACATTGTTGGTTGGAAAACAAGTGACCGGGAGGACACATGTGCAGTTTATTAATTTGGGATCCTTGGCACGTAAAGTAAAAAACTCGTTTGTCTCGTAACGTGGTAGTGGCATTAGGTTCAAATTGTGCGTTATTTTCGAGAGTTTTATCTCTTTTCAAGTATTCGTATAAGGGTTTTCCAGTAGCCAACACGCGAAAACCGTTGGGTTGACCGTGGCAAACATCTCCCAAAGTAATGGCTTCGTCTTGAATTTTGAATTCATCGGGTAAATCTACTTTCCAATCGACGGTAGAGTTGGTCGAGTATTGAAATGTGGATCCATTCATCTCGAGTTGTTGAGTAAACGTTGGTTTGGAAGAGACGTATGGATTGGAGGGTTTGGAAACGGACAAGGCATTAGATGGCGTCATGTAATAAAAATACAGTAAAAAAATGACTAGCGCTAATGCTGTCACCCACATCATAAACTTGTTTTGTCGTATCATGTTGGAAAACCCAATGAGAATGATCTCCCCACCAGATCACGTTTCGCCGTTTTCCCAAGTCTAAAAGGTCGAATATCGTGTAAAAGACAAAGAGGGGGTTCGGGATATTTTGCGCAAGTGTTTGGCTTCTTCGTTCTAATTTTATCCATTTCAATAATTATTTCAAACCAATAACGTCCGGATAAGAGTCTGTGAGCCAGTTTTGTTGAATGTGAGGAGGGTGGGACACGAGCGCCAAGGACACGACTGCCTAGGACACGAGCAAATAAGCTTTCACGTATCACAACAGGTTGCGTTTTCTTTTCTGTCGAAACTGTGGAAGCGAGTGTGGTCATCCAATCATAAAAATCAAACGCTTCAGGGATTTCATTTTCAGTTGGATCATCGGAAGGGTATTCAGTTTGCAAGTTGGTCAGCAATTCTCTGGTAAGATCATCCATAGATTTCATAGCATCAAGTAATTTTTTTCTAGAGCTGCTGCTTGTATTAAATAAATACATTTAAAAAAAAAAAAAAAAAAAAAAAAAAAAAAAAAAAAAAAAAAAAAAAAAAAAAAAAAAAAAAAAAAAAATTTTTTTTTTTTTTTTTTTTTTTTTTTTTTTTTTTTTTTTTTTTTTTTTTTTTTTTTTTTTTTTTTGGTTTGCGTGTCGTAGAAGATGTATTGAGAAACCTATTTCTCTGGTTCAATTGGCACCCAATCTGTACTTTGGCGAATCAATACCTGCTCTTCCATGTGATTCATGGCATTGAAAAACTGAGTGTTTATTGAGTCGACTACATCAATTTCTCTTTTCAAAACGATATATTGAAGTTCATCTTTGGTAAATTTTTTAAGCAAGTCTGACAAATTATATTTGAGATAAGAAATGTTTTCCTGTATCCTCTTTACGTCCCGACGTACTTTTTCCTTGTAGATATTAATTTGGCATTGCCTATGTGGATCCATCTTTATTTATCTTTTTTGCTCATCTTAAAGTTTGCTCGTTTAACAGCTGCCTTTATAACATCCATTGGGTATTTTCTTTTCGTCTTGGGAGCAGTGGATTCAGCGTTCTCACATTTTCGTTTTCCTTGGGAGTGGTAGATGCTTCCATCACGCGTTTTTTCTTGGGAGTGGCAGATGCTTCCATCACGCGTTTTTTCTTGGGAGTGGCAGATGCTTCCATCACGCGTTTTTTCTTGGGTGTGGTAGACGCTTTGGAATCACATTTGCTCTTCTTTGGAAGCGTTGCAGATTGCTTCTTTTCCAGAGTTTTATTTTTTACAGGTATTGTGTTTTTAGATTTAACTGGGCGGTTGGTAGTGGACCCTTCACACTCGTCCGGCTGCAATTTTCGTCTGACACGCACTTTTTTATCCGCCACATGATTGTTGACACTGAATGTGTATTTTATTCCCTTTTCCACCAGCATGACAATATTTTGTTTTCGAGCGTGCCAATGCAACAATTCAGCATGCATAAATTGCTTCCATTTCAATGTATTCATGACCATGTCGCATTCTTCTACAGGTGTTTTTGATCTTTTCCAAAAAGCCATGTTTAACAAGATACAAAATGTCTTTTTGGTGTTGATAAACATTTGCGCATAATCCACCCATTTGCAATCTCGCGCATTCATGATAAACGATCGGCAATGTTTTTCGCTGACATCTGCTCGAGAATACGTGTATTCAATGTAATCGTTTGCTTTTTCTGGGTACATTTCCAACATGCGGTAAGCGGCGCAATTTTTGGATTTGTACTCGCTCATGTGTTTTGTTTTCTTGATGATTGAGTATTTTGTCGGATCTCTGCATTTGTAACAAGCCTTTTGAATCAATTCGACCCACAGTAACCATCCACGGCTTTCCAAGGAAAGACCCTCCTCCATCCAAGCCTTGGATACGGCATTTTCCGGCACATCTTGTATGGCCATAAGAGTTGAATGGGTCGAATAGATAAAATTCCACACATTTTCCAACACTAAGGCTGTCATGAATTCAACGAGTTCATTCACCCGTTTCTGAAAACATTTGGCCACCACTTGTCCCTGAAGCGATTCGTAAATGTAGCGCTTTCTGGATAAGACGAGCAATCTTTTGATGCGTTTCTCATATTTGAGCTCCACGTGAGGCAAGTTTAGAAAAGCGTTGATGCTGTCACAATGCTCGTACGGCCATTTTTCCACCATCAAGCTATCGGTGTCGGCATAACACACGCGATAGCCCAAACTCTTACAGTAGTGGTACGACCCCAGCAATTGATAGCGCGCGAGTGTCACAATAATCATGGCAATGGGCAAGTACGACAGACACGATTGTTTGTTGCCCATGATGCCGTAGAGGGAATTTATCAAAATTTTGATGCACAGTTGGACATTGTGATGATAAATATCCTTGGTCTCCTTGTATTGGCGCTGATGTGATTTACGTAATTCGATAAAATGCTCTACGATACAAGGTAAGAAACCCTGGGTGTGGGGGTTGATGACCATGACAAACGATTGCGACTCGTAAAATGGATATCGAAAGTTCTCGACGTTTACATTTTTTTCGAAATCCTCGTCTCCGTGAATCTTGTACGGAATGGCCAACATGGTTTGCGTGTTGGGGGAGGTCAACCATTCTTCTCTCGTCAAAATGGTGCAGGTGCTGTAACAGAGATTGCAATTGAGAAGGGCACTCGGATACATGCTCACAAAATCCATTTCGGCCACGTCCTCGTAAGCCGTTTGAGGGATACAATAATTTAACGCTCCCTGATATGTTTTGGCGTTGGTCACCATCAACGCATTGAATTTTTTGGGATCGATGGGACTCTTCATAAACTTGCTGTTGAAAAAATAACCCAATCGCGTACCATACGTTTTAAACAGTTCCAACAAAAAACTGGAATTACCCATGTACAACGCACGCCCAGCATCCCAAGCAGTGAAATTGGCTCGTTCCACTAAAAACGACAAGACCATTTCTTTGGTAAAGAGCTTGTATACTAGAAAGGAATCCTTTAAACAATAACGAATATAGTCTTTGAACGTTCCAAATTGATGCTGAAGCAAGCGACGCGGCTGTAAAATTTTGAAACATTCCTCCACCTGATCGGAGAGAACGAGAGAGGGAGTCACGTTGGGATGCGTATACCAAGACCAAAGACCCGTTGAATGGATGGGTACTTTGGTTTCACCGAGTTTTGCCCGCGCCACATCATCCAATTTCAATCCTGGTAAATCGTACTTTGAAAAGACGAGAAAATACTGATACAAATCCAAAACCAACTTGTTTTGAAACGTGGCCACGGTGGTCGTGCCCACGCGTTGGGAGGTGTACAGTTTCAAGATTTTGTACATTTTTAACCACAGCAAGCGTGCAAACACGCATGGAATGTCAAATCCAGTAATGTTGTAACCAGTTAAAACATGACAATCTTGAATAAACACGTGAAAATCGTTCAACATGTGTCGTTCGGAGGTGTAAGCGATTGTGTTTTCCATGGAAAGGTCCTCCATCTCGCAAGGCAAACGGTACAATAGCCATTTGCGCACACCGTCCCGCTTATTCCATTTGTACAAACTAATCATGACAATTTCATCAGATTTGTCCATTCCGTTTGGAATATGATCGGTCCCATCCATCGGCACCGTTTCCAAATCAAACGCTGCAATGGTCCAAGGGGGAGACTGTGTTTGTTCCGGATGCATGTGAAACGATTCCATTAGCCACTCAGACTGATGAGACACGGTGTACCATTTGTAAAAAAATCCAGTAGAATTGTAATTGAAGCAAAGATCAATGTACAGCCGTACCAACCAATCCTCTTTTTCGTAATAACTCATTTTGTACTTGGACAAGAGCCTTCCAACATCAGCAATTGAAACATTTTTGACAAACACCTTGTAAAATGGTTTGTTGGGCGAATCCAGTTTTCCGGAATGCAATCGCGATTCAAAATAGGGTAAAATCTTGCGAGTAGATCCCAAGCAAACATGGTGGACGGGACAATTTGGAAAATTTTCTTTAATGGATTCCACCACCTTTTCAATATGGTTTGTACAAACGCCTATCCACTCTTTATATTTTCGAGTGACTTGGTTAATTTGTCCAGACTCATCTAGAAACGTGGTTTTGACATGAATAACGTGAGGTTCATAATTTTTCTTGTTGAAGACTGGAAGCACCTTTTCCCAGCGGATCGAGTACAACATTCTTTAACGTGAGTAAGCCTCAAACCACTAGTATTTAAAAGCTTAAAAAAAAAAAAAAAAAAAAAAAAAAAAAAAAAAAAAAAAAAAAAAAAAAAAAAAATTATTTTTTTTTTTTTTTTTTTTTTTTTTTTTTTTTTTTTTTTTTTTTTTTTTTTTTTTTTTTTTTTTTTTTTTTTTTTTTATAGGTATGGAGATTGTAATCTGTCTCGGCAAATTGGACAAGAGTCGTTTATCAGCATCCAATTTTGTAAACAAGTCTTATGAAAAATGTGTTTACATCCACCTTCATTTACAACGTCATATGGTTCATAGGTAGTCAAACAAATTGAGCAATCTGTTTTCACATTTTCAACCAACATGTCTTTCTTCTCAAGTGAAGAATTGTATTTCCACATATTCAAATCCCAACCTTTAGAAATTGCTCCAAAGTTTTCAAAAAAATCAAACCAGAAGCTTTGGGTATAACTCTGATACTTACATCTGCACCTGTCACTTTTTGAACTTTTAGATTTTATTGCTTTTTTTATTGCTTTAAACATGCTCACCCCCGGATGATGGCAATAAACGTGATACGGATTACCGCAAGAGAAGGCCCGTTGTAATGAGTATGCTAGACGATGGCTAGGGTAATATCACGAGATCCAATTCAGCCAACTTGTCTTTGTCGGAGTAGGAAAAGACCATCCGTAACCCAAATCGTCAGACATGGTCAAACATTCTTTATCAAAACAAAATGTGCAAGTTGTGAGAGCTTCAAAAAATCCTGATGGGTTGAGATCCTCTAGACTCAAAGCTTGGTTTAAATATACCACGCGTAAAAAAAAAAAAAAAAAAAAAAAAAAAAAAAAAAAAAAAAAAAAAAAAAAAAAAAAAAAAAAAAAAAAAAAAAAAAAAAATTTTTTTTTTTTTTTTTTTTTTTTTTTTTTTTTTTTTTTTTTTTTTTTTTTTTTTTTTTTTTTTTTTTTTTTTTTTTTTTTTTTTACAATGTACATTGAGTTTTGTTGTAGTTTAACCAATCCATATGAGCAGCATATTGGTGATTCATGTTACAGTTTGTCACATAATCAATTGTGAGCCAGTTGGCGTGTCGATTGACTAGCAACGCATAAAATATCAGTAGATACAAGCACGTTGCATCAAAGTTTTCCGTTTCCTTTGGATAAAATTCCTTGGCAATCTCTTCAATTTCAGACAATGCATTCTTTTCTATTAAGGAAAAATCATTATATTTAATGTATACTGCATGGGAGCACCGATCGCGATCGTCAATAATATTGTATAGAAAACCATAGTCTACCAGCCCCGTTTGTATATTTTTTACGTGAGCAATGGCTTCTGGTTTAAACTCTCGTACCAACTCTCTTGGCACTGTGTAAAAGTCTTTTAAAACGTGGCTTTTGATTTTGAATTTGCTGATACGATACTCGTTTCTCACGGCAACGGAATCTACCAGTCGATCCAAACGCAAGTTTTGCGCTTTCAACATTTTTAAATCGTAATACTCGATAGGCTGGGTACGCTTGCAAGACATGTTCTTTAATTATCCTTGTCTATTGAATGGCCATTGAAACAAAATCTAAAGGAGAATTTCCAGATTTCACGGGTACGCGAAAACTCAACGCCTCTTCATCAAATGGACAAAAAATGGGTCTCTTATTCCAACTAAAGTTTGTCATACAATTGACGCGTCCGGTAAAAACGTTTTGCTCCACCCGTGAGCGTTCCACCACACAACGAGACGTTTCATCTCTTTCGTGTAAATAAGGTCCGCACTCGCATTTGTTATCGATAAACTTCATCATGGGCAAGGGATTTGGAATGTCTTGAATGCAATAATCAACTGAACACGTAAAAGGTAAAGTGTTTACCATAGCGTGTCCACGGGCATCAGGAGATTCACATTTGCATCGGAAACGCAACGTTTTTCCATCAGACAAAGTTTCGTAGACATTTTCAATATTTTCCGCAAGTTTGTTTTTCAAATGGTCCCACAGCACATTTTTACTGTTGTCTCGAGCATCATCACTGTAACATGGATTTTGAAAAATGGATTTGTTCCTCGGAATACAGGTCCAACCCGATGACGAAAAAACGTGATGCGATGTTGTTTGATTGCACTCACCGACTCCTCTGGGTAAACAATACGTTCCCGGTACCAGTTTCTGATCCATTAAATATATGGATTCACCCTCCATCACCTGAAAGGATACGTAATCTCCATTTCCGCAGATTTGATGACAGTCACAGGCCTCGTCCGAGGGACACTTAAATCCATATAAAGGACAAGTAAACGCGTTGACGGTGGATATCCACGGGCCTTGCAATAAATTTGCCACGGGTGACTCGTTCAAAAATGGCTTGTAAAATAGATTAATGATGGTAATGATCAAAATCAAGAACAAGATGTATTTTCTCTTTACCATTCTTTGTCTATTGTTATTATTGTTCCATGTAGATCCGATTCCGGGTCGACCGCATCACAATCGTTTTGCCCTCGTGTATTCGTGGAATGAATTTAGGGTAGTGCGTATTTTCCCACAAAACTGGTACGTGTTGATCGATAACAATGGTGTGTTTTCGTACGAGCCCACTGAATCATTGGAAACGTATATACCGGCTATTCGTTTGGATAATCATCGAAAATATGATATTTTTCATTATCGTTATTTATTAGATTGGATGAAAGAAGCACCTGTTGTAATATCGTATCCATCCGAAAAGAAAAACTTGGTCGATATTTTAAATTACATTACGTCGACAGCTTAGCACACACCAACTTGAACGCGCCAAAGGAACTGGGACCATAAATTTTCAAATTTGAAAATTTTTCTCGGAGCGGGGAAATGATTTTGTCCGTATGTCTCGTCTTTAGAAACCCGATTCGCTCAATTCCAGTCATTTCCAAGTACATGATGAGCACATCCAAACCCTCTCGGCTGCATACCGTCTCATGTTTTTTACAAATCCGAAAAGGATACATAGGGAAAACACTGACACCTTTCATCAATCCAAAGACTTTGGTATTGGGAAATGGTACAATGAGGACACCAACTGCTTTAGGAACCAAACGATTCAATACAGGAATTTTGGGATCAAATGAAATAAAATCCTCTTCTCGTGAATACATTTCGAGTAGATTCGACCAACGATTAATGAATGCTGCCAGAATGTCCGGCTCGATATATCGCAATATGCGAAAATAGTGATCACCGACAATCTGCTTGGCTCGTAGCAAGTCAAACATTTTTGAATTGAAATGTTTCTTTAGCTCGATCAGCTAGTATTAAATACAAAACCATTAAAAAAAAAAAAAAAAAAAAAAAAAAAAAAAAAAAAAAAAAAAAAAAAAAAAAAAAAAAAAAAAAAAAAAAAAAAAAAAAAAAACGTTGAATTTTTTTTTTTTTTTTTTTTTTTTTTTTTTTTTTTTTTTTTTTTTTTTTTTTTTTTTTTTTTTTTTTTTTTTTTTTTTTTTTTTTTTTACGATTGTATGATGTTTACTAAATTTGTTGAATCAAAAGTTTCACGATTATTTTTCTCATGATCAACTTGTAATTCATTCAACACTTTTTGCATGTCCAAAGTTTTCAAACACAGCAATTGTTTTAAATCTGATTTAATGTCTTGTTGTTTCATCATTTGTTTAAAAGCCTTATTCATGGACACCACTTGACCATGATATATGAGGCGATCATCAGCCCATGATTTTATCTGTTTATCAGCAGCATAGGATGATGCAAATGAATTAAAATAGGAATGTCTCTTTAAATGCTTCACATTTTCAATCAAGAAATAATGTTGCTCATACACAACGCCATTCAAACCTCTAAATGTTAAATGTACCATGGGAAGATTTTCAATTTCTGATTTTGGAATATCAAAATGAAATCCAGTTTCTTCTTCAAATTCCCGATAGGCAGCTTTAAACAAACTGATAGTGTTTATCTTTTCGTGTCTTTTGATTGAATATGGAAGTTGACCATGAGGGAAATCATACAAGTCCTCATATATCTCGTCATTTTTATAGCGTTGATAATCTATAACATCGTGTTGTGGCAAATTTACAAGAATTTTCTTTTCAAACCATTCATGTACAATTTTTTGATTACTCTCGTACGGTATCTTCTTTTTGTGTAGATAATGATAAAAATCCTGTATACAATATGGAACCTTTCGACGCAAGAGAACAATTTTATTGGTTGATGTCTTCACAACAAGTCCATAGGACGTGGTTAATTTGCTTTTCATATTGATATTTGAGAAGAATCTATGTAAAGCTCGTTTTGCTCTTGCTTACAACCCAAATGTGAAAGACATTCTACAGCTCTACAGCTTTTATACAACGTTAAAAAAAAAAAAAAAAAAAAAAAAAAAAAAAAAAAAAAAAAAAAAAAAAAAAAAAAAAAAAAAAAAAAAAAAAAAAAAAAAAAAAAAAAAAAAAAAAATTTTTTTTTTTTTTTTTTTTTTTTTTTTTTTTTTTTTTTTTTTTTTTTTTTTTTTTTTTTTTTTTTTTTTTTTTTTTTTCTCAATCTTCTTCTGTTACATCATCCTCTTCTTCAACGTGTTTAACTTTAATTTTTTTGTGGTGGCTTTTTTCTCTACCATCACCAGGTCGCTTGTTGCTGCAATCTCCACCAGGTCGTTTGTTGCTGCAATCTCCTTCCTCACCCTCTCCATTTTTCCTTTTCCATTTTTCATGTAAATCCAAGCGCCAGCTTGCCACATCTACGACATCTTTTCCAATTTTTTCCAAGTAAAAATTTGAATATATGCTTCCTTTCCCTTGAAACACACCTTCCAAAACTTCTTTCATATGTTTGGGAGTAGCGATGCCATCAAAATCTCGATACAATTGACGAATTGCTCTTATATGCTTCCCTTTGATGTCGTCCGGTCCAAATTTAAAGGCATCTACATATGATTTTAAATCATCTCCCAAGAATCCGTCGACGGCAAAAAATATCCATAACTCCCTCTTGTCCTTGACGAAGCGATTGAAGCAGGTTGCTATCCTTGACAAATCTGTTGATCTAACGTAATCTCTTCCCAGCACTCGTTCAACGCAATGCTGGTCTTCAGCATTCTGAGTTTTTTTCCTCTGCTTCCAAAGATCTTGCAACATTTTATGCAATTCGGCATCCATCAAACATTGCCCCTGCTTTATGGTTTCTTGTATCGCAGTCCATGATAATTTGAAATTTTCTTCCGCCAATCTTTTTAAAATGCGAATCACCAGAGTCTCATGCGTTATATGTGGGTTGTTTTGAGCAAGAGTCAATTCCTTATAAAACAACCATGTAGTAGTTGCATACTGCTGCTCATTGGTAAAGTTTTCTGGCTCGAGCGTCGAAACAGTGTTTAGAATATCATCCATAGTCAAGCAAGGTTTAGCTGAACAAGCAAAACAATCTTTTGGATATGTAGAACTTGGTTTTCTGAGGCCTGCAAAGACTTGACGCTTGCTTTAAAAACAACAATGTTAAAAAAAAAAAAAAAAAAAAAAAAAAAAAAAAAAAAAAAAAAAAAAAAAAAAAAAAAAAAAAAAAAAAAAAAAAAGGATTTTTTTTTTTTTTTTTTTTTTTTTTTTTTTTTTTTTTTTTTTTTTTTTTTTTTTTTTTTTTTTTTTTTTTTTTTTAATATCTACTTCTTATCATGGCGCAAGCAACGTCTGAAAAAGATTTAAGATTAAACAAGATGAAGGAATTGAGGAACGGTCACCTAGACTGTGAGATTAATGTGTATCGTGAAAGCATGTATCGAGAGCGAAGGTACGTCTCTGAGGGTGCTGTAGTTATCATGGGTGATATTGGACGTATTTTAAATATGTTAGATCCGACTGATATCCGTTTTAAAATTCTGGTGAAGGATCTGAAAACGTATAAAGAATCATATACTGAGTTAAATAAAATTCTTGGATCTATTGAATTGACGTTGACTCTATTTGAAGGTGTTTCAAATTCAACCAGAGATCCAGTTGACGATGATAAAGTTGAACTGCCGATCGATGACAGGGAACGAGAAAAGGAATGAGTAGATACTTGATAACTGTAGGCATCTAGTGTCATTTTGTTTTTATCAAAAAAAAAAAAAAAAAAAAAAAAAAAAAAAAAAAAAAAAAAAAAAAAAAAAAAAAAAAAAAAAAAAAAAATTTTTAAATCATTTTCAATCACAAAAATTTTTTTTTTTTTTTTTTTTTTTTTTTTTTTTTTTTTTTTTTTTTTTTTTTTTTTTTTTTAACGTATAACGATGTACAGTGTCACAGAAATTCTAAAGTTGCGAGCTCCAAGAAATTCTAAAGTTGACAGCTCCAAAAAAATCTGATGTGTAGCTTGTCTCTATTGCCGAGAAATTTTCTAAAAATGGTCACCGAAATGTTTATCTCATCGAGACGAGTTTATAGATGTCCAACACAATATACCTTGCTTGAAAATTTAAAATTGTACCATGGTTGGTACAACTGAAAACAGAGACCACCAAAAAATTTTACTCATCAAGACGAATCTATGGATACCCTACATGATATATTTTGTTTAAAACTCTTTGTGTAAAAATCTAATTCCGCTCCATGGGGGATCTCATGGACCCGGATCCAATCAAAAAATTTTACTCATCAAGACGAATCTATGGATACCCCACATGATATATTTTGTTTAAAACTCTTTGTTGGAAAATCTAACTCCGCTCCATGGGGGGTCTCATGGACCTGGGTCCAATCAGAAAATTTTACTCTTCGAGACGAATCGATGGATACCCCACATGATATATTTTGTTAGAAACTCTTTGTTGGAAAATCTAACTCCGCTCCATGGGGGGTCTCATGGACCCGGGTCCAATCAGAAAATTTTACTCATCAAGACGAATCTATGGATACCCTACATGATATATTTTGTTTGAAAGTCTTTGTGTAAAAATCTAACTCCGCTCCATGGGGGGTCTCATGGACCTGGGTCCAATCAGAAAATTTTACTCATCAAGACGAATCTATGGATACCCTACATGATATATTTTGTTTGAAAGTCTTTGTGTAAAAATCTAACTCCGCTCCATGGGGGATCTCATGGACCCGGATCCAATCAAAAAATTTTACTCATCAAGACGAATCGATGGATACCCCACATGATATATTTTGTTTAAAACTCTTTGTTGGAAAATCTAACTCCGCTCCATGGGGGGTCTCATGGACCCGGGTCCAATCAGAAAATTTTACTCATCAAGACGAATCTATGGATACCCTACATGATATATTTTGTTTAAAACTCTTTGTGTAAAAATCTAACTCCGCTCCATGGGGGGTCTCATGGACCTGGGTCCAATCAAAAAATTTTACTCATCAAGACGAATCTATGGATACCCCACATGATACATTTTGTTTAAAACTCTTTGTTGGAAAATCTAACTCCGCTCCATGGAGGGTCTCATGGACCCGGGTCCAATCAAAAAATTTTACTTATCAAGACGAATCTATGGATACCCCACATGATATATTTTGTTTAAAACTCTTTGTTGGAAAATTTAAAATTGTACCATGGTTGGTACAACTGAAAACAGAGACCACCAAAATATTTTACTCATCAAGACGAATCTATGGATACCCCACATGATATATTTTGTTTAAAAGTCTTTGATTAAAAATCTAACTCCGCTCCATGGGGGGTCTCATGGACCCGGGTCCAATCAGAAAATTTTACTCATCGAGACGAATCTATGGATACCCCACATAATATATTTTGATAAAAAGTCTTTGTGTAAACATTCAAAGTGATGACGCATTTTGATGAGACAATTTTTTTATTGACAAGTCAAAAATTTTTTACAGACATTATTATTTACATTACAGGCATTAATATTTGCATTACAGGCATTAATATTTACATTACAGGCATTAATATTTACATTACAGGCATTAATATTTACATTACAGGCATTAATATTTACATTACAGATATTAATATTTACATTACAGACATTAATATTTACATTACAGACATTAATATTTACAGACATGTAACAGGATCAATTTTCAAAGTCATCCAAACAGCAAAAAAATCACTAGATCCACACTAGTGAGGGATGAGGTACCATCATCCAACTTAAAACTAAATCTAAAACTAATTCTAAAACTAATTCTAAAACTAATTCTAAAACTAAATCTAAATCTAAAACTAATTCTAAAACTAATTCTAAAACTAAATCTAAAACTAATTCTAAAACTAATTCTAAAACTAATTCTAAAACTAAATCTAAATCTAAAACTAAATCTAAAACTAAATCTAAAACTAAATCTAAAACTAAATCTAAAACTAAATCTAAAACTAAATCTAAAACTAATTCTAAAACTAATTCTAAAACTAATTCTAAAACTAATTCTAAAACTAAATCTAAAACTAAATCTAAAAACTAGCATAAACACTATATCCATGGATAAGGTCATGACCAACACATAAGCACACGTAAACACACATAAACACACGTAAACACACGTAAACACACGTAAACACACATATATCGTCCAACACTGAGCTCATTTCTACGGCCATAAATACTCATAGCAGCTAAAGCTACTACGGAAAAACTACCTCAGTTACGGTCAACAAAATGTGCATCATAGCCACCGTAGCGACTACAGAATTCTCACAAGGCCCATCATAGCTGCGGATGCAACTACGGAAATGCTCTTCTCGATGACATACGTCGCGATGTCATCTTCCTCCATCTCACCTGAAAAAAAAATCATCTCATGGCTGGTATATTCCATCTGGCATTCTCCACCTGAAAAAAATATCCGTTGCTCTTCTCGACAACAATCGTCGTGATTGTCATCATCCTCCATCTCCAACCATCGAAATGCGGTTGCAAAACGATGGCCACCGAGCTGCGGATAACAACTCGATGGAATCCCAACTGGTACACTGGAATCATCTCATGGTTGGCATATTCCATCTGGAAATCTGGCATAATCTCATGGCTGGTATATTCCATCTGGCATCCTCCATCTCCAACCATCGAAATGCGGTTGCAAAACGATGGCCACCGAGCTGCGGATAACAACTCGATGGAATCCCAACTGGCACACTGGAATCATCTCATGGTTGGCATATTCCATCTGGAAATCTGGCATAATCTCATGGCTGGTATATTCCATCTGGCATTCTCCATCTCCATCCATCGAAATGCGGTTGCAACTCGATGGAATCCCAACTGGTACACTGGAATCATCTCATGGTTGGCATATTCCATCTGGAAATCTGGCATAATCTCATGGCTGGTATATTCCATCTGGCATTCTCCATCTCCATCCATCGAAATGCGGTTGCAACTCGATGGAATCCCAACTGGTACACTGGAATCATCTCATGGTTGGCATATTCCATCTGGAAATCTGGCATAATCTCATGGCTGGTATATTCCATCTGGCATCCTCCATCTCCAACCATCTGGAAATCTGGCATAATCTCATGGCTGGTATATTCCATCTGGCATTCTCCACCTGAAAAAAATATCCGTTGCTCTTCTCGACAACAATCGTCGTGATTGTCATCATCCTCCATCTCCAACCATCGAAATGCGGTTGCAAAACGATGGCCACCAAGCTGCGGATAACAACTCGATGGAATCCCAACTGGCATTCTCCACCTGAAAAAAATATCCGTTGCTCTTCTCGACAACAATCGTCGTGATTGTCATCATCCTCCATCTCCAACCATCGAAATGCGGTTGCAAAACGATGGCCACCGAGCTGCGGATAACAACTCGATGGAATCCCAACTGGCACACTGGAATCATCTCACGGTTGGCATATTCCATCTGGAAATCTGGCATAATCTCATGGCTGGTATATTCCATCTGGCATTCTCCATCTCCAACCATCGAAATGCGGTTGCAACTCGATGGAATCCCAACTGGCACACTGGAATCATCTCACGGTTGGCATATTCCATCTGGAAATCTGGCATAATCTCATGGCTGGTATATTTCATCTGGCATTCTCCACCTGAAAAAAATATCCGTTGCTCTTCTCGACAACAATCGTCGTGATTGTCATCATCCTCCATCTCCAACCATCGAAATGCGGTTGCAAAACGATGGCCACCAAGCTGCGGATAACAACTCGATGGAATCCCAACTGGCATTCTCCACCTGAAAAAAATATCCGTTGCTCTTCTCGACAACAATCGTCGTGATTGTCATCATCCTCCATCTCCAACCATCGAAATGCGGTTGCAAAACGATGGCCACCAAGCTGCGGATAACAACTCGATGGAATCCCAACTGGCACACTGGAATCATCTCACGGTTGGCATATTCCATCTGGAAATCTGGCATAATCTCATGGCTGGTATATTCCATCTGGCATTCTCCATCTCCAACCATCGAAATGCGGTTGCAACTCGATGGAATCCCAACTGGCACACTGGAATCATCTCACGGTTGGCATATTCCATCTGGAAATCTGGCATAATCTCATGGCTGGTATATTCCATCTGGCATTCTCCACCTGAAAAAAATATCCGTTGCTCTTCTCGACAACAATCGTCGTGATTGTCATCATCCTCCATCTCCAACCATCGAAATGCGGTTGCAAAACGATGGCCACCAAGCTGCGGATAACAACTCGATGGAATCCCAACTGGCATTCTCCACCTGAAAAAAATATCCGTTGCTCTTCTCGACAACAATCGTCGTGATTGTCATCATCCTCCATCTCCAACCATCGAAATGCGGTTGCAAAACGATGGCCACCAAGCTGCGGATAACAACTCGATGGAATCCCAACTGGCACACTGGAATCATCTCACGGTTGGCATATTCCATCTGGAAATCTGGCATAATCTCATGGCTGGTATATTCCATCTGGCATTCTCCATCTCCAACCATCGAAATGCGGTTGCAACTCGATGGAATCCCAACTGGCACACTGGAATCATCTCACGGTTGGCATATTCCATCTGGAAATCTGGCATAATCTCATGGCTGGTATATTCCATCTGGCATTCTCCACCTGAAAAAAATATCCGTTGCTCTTCTCGACAACAATCGTCGTGATTGTCATCATCCTCCATCTCCAACCATCGAAATGCGGTTGCAAAACGATGGCCACCGAGCTGCGGATAACAACTCGATGGAATCCCAACTGGCATTCTCCACCTGAAAAAAATATCCGTTGCTCTTCTCGACAACAATCGTCGTGATTGTCATCATCCTCCATCTCCAACCATCGAAATGCGGTTGCAAAACGATGGCCACCAAGCTGCGGATAACAACTCGATGGAATCCCAACTGGCACACTGGAATCATCTCACGGTTGGCATATTCCATCTGGAAATCTGGCATAATCTCATGGCTGGTATATTCCATCTGGCATTCTCCATCTCCAACCATCGAAATGCGGTTGCAACTCGATGGAATCCCAACTGGCACACTGGAATCATCTCACGGTTGGCATATTCCATCTGGAAATCTGGCATAATCTCATGGCTGGTATATTCCATCTGGCATTCTCCACCTGAAAAAAATATCCGTTGCTCTTCTCGACAACAATCGTCGTGATTGTCATCATCCTCCATCTCCAACCATCGAAATGCGGTTGCAAAACGATGGCCACCAAGCTGCGGATAACAACTCGATGGAATCCCAACTGGCATTCTCCACCTGAAAAAAATATCCGTTGCTCTTCTCGACAACAATCGTCGTGATTGTCATCATCCTCCATCTCCAACCATCGAAATGCGGTTGCAAAACGATGGCCACCAAGCTGCGGATAACAACTCGATGGAATCCCAACTGGCATTCTCCACCTGAAAAAAATATCCGTTGCTCTTCTCGACAACAATCGTCGTGATTGTCATCATCCTCCATCTCCAACCATCGAAATGCGGTTGCAAAACGATGGCCACCAAGCTGCGGATAACAACTCGATGGAATCCCAACTGGAACACTGGAATCATCTCATAGCAGCTAAAGCTACTACGGAAACACTACCTCAGTTACGGCCAACAAAATGTGCATCATAGCCGCCGTAGCGACTACGGAATTCTCACAAAGCCCATCATAGCTGCGGATGCAACTACGGAAATGCTCTTCTCGATGACATACGTCGCGATGTCATCATCCTCCATCTCACCTGAAAAAAAAATCATCTCATAGCTGGTATATTCCATCTGGCATTCTCCACCTGAAAAAAAAATATCCGTTGCTCTTCTCGACAACAATCGTCGTGATTGTCATCATCCTCCATCTCCAACCATCGAATTGCGTTTGCAAAACGATGGCCACCGAGCTGTGGATAACAACTCGATGGAATCCCAACTGGAACACTGGAATCATCTCATGGCTGGTATATTCCATCTGGCATTCTCCATCTGAAAAAAAATTATACGTACCTGGTGGATCCTCGATGAATCTCGTTACGACACATGCCAACAGCTCAATATGATTGTTTTATCGGAAAATTCAATCGGAAAAGCAAAAAAATAAGCGTCATGCAGAGAGAAAGACATTATCCACTTCCAGTTGGCCAGGCTAGTCGCAGACAATGTTGGAAAATAACACACAAAGGCAAAAGGCATAGGAAAGAGAGCAGCGGCAGCAGCGGTCCCTGAGCACAATCATATTCAGCTGTAGACTCATCCATCGTAACGATGACCTCCAAGCACTGGTCGATACAGTGAGGATCCCAGGTTTGCTGGAGCTTTTAAACACAATATGTCAAAAAAAAAAAAAAAAAAAAAAAAAAAAAAAAAAAAAAAAAAAAAAAAAAAAAAAAAAAAAAAAAAAAAATATATATATATATATATATAAAAAAAAAAAAAAAAAAAAAAAAAAAAAAAAAAAAAAAAAAAAAAAAAAAAAAAAAAAAAAAAAAAAAAAAATACTCACAGCTTCGGCAAGTAAGGATGGCTATCCATATCATTTTCCAAAACTGCTTCTTCGAGTAAAGACGTGTCTACAATTGCTCCTGGTCGACGGCAAATGTTGCAGATCATCCCGGCAAATAGTACGGCAGAGTCACGGCATGGAAGTCGGCAAGTCTTTCGGCAAGGCACATATCACAAGTTTTTCGGCGAGGCACTGCTCCTGGTCGACGGCAAATGTTTCAGATCATCCCGGCAAATAGTACGGCAGAGTCACGGCATGGTAGTCGGCAAGTCTTTCGGCAAGGCACATATCCCAAGTCTTTTGGAGAGGCACATCTTCACAAGGTGAAGCCGCGGCCGCGACTGATTTCCAACGAAGAGTGAGCGCTTTTTAAACCCAATTTCCAAAAGTTTGAACCAATCAGAAGCGACTTGCAGATTTTGTCAGATTCAACCATTTTGATGGCACCGGGTCGATGAGACCCCCCATGGAACATTTTTTAAAATTCAAGCAAAGTATATCATGTGGGGTATCGATCGATTCGTCTCGATGAATGAAATTTTTTAATTGCACCCGGGTCCGCGAGACCCCCTATGGAGCAGAGATTGATTTTAATTAAAATTATTAATCAAAATATGTCATGTGGGGTATCGATAGATTCGTCTTGATGAGTAAAATTTTTTGATTGGACCCAGGTCCATGAGACCCCCCATGGAGAGGAATTAGATTTTTAATTAAAAATTATTAATCAAAATATATCATGTGGGGTATCCATCGATTCGTCTTGATGAGTAAAATATTTTGATTGGACCCGGGTCCGCGAGACCCCCATGGAGCGGAGTTAGATTTTTAATTAAAGACTTTTAAACAAAATATATCATGTGGGGTATCCATCGATTCGTCTTGATGAGTAAAATATTTTGATTGGACCCGGGTCCGCGAGACCCCCCATGGAGCGGAATTAGATTTTTAATTAAAAATTATTAATCAAAATATATCATGTGGGGTATCCATCGATTCGTCTTGATGAGTAAAATATTTTGATTGGACCCGGGTCCGCGAGACCCCCCATGGAGCGGAGTTAGATTTTTAATTAAAGACTTTTAAACAAAATATATCATGTGGGGTATCCATCGATTCGTCTTGATGAGTAAAATATTTTGATTGGACCCGGGTCCGCGAGACCCCCCATGGAGCGGAATTAGATTTTTAATTAAAAATTATTAATCAAAATATATCATGTGGGGTATCCATCGATTCGTCTTGATGAGTAAAATATTTTGATTGGACCCGGGTCCGCGAGACCCCCCATGGAGCGGAGTTAGATTTTTAATTAAAGACTTTTAAACAAAATATATCATGTGGGGTATCCATCGATTCGTCTTGATGAGTAAAATATTTTGATTGGACCCGGGTCCGCGAGACCCCCCATGGAGCGGAGTTTGATTTTCCAACAAAGAGTTTCTATCAAAATATATCATGTGGGGTATCCATCGATTCGTCTTGATGAGTAAAATATTTTGATTGGACCCGGGTCCGCGAGACCCCCCATGGAGCGGAGTTAGATTTTTAATTAAAGACTTTTAAACAAAATATATCATGTGGGGTATCCATCGATTCGTCTTGATGAGTAAAATATTTTGATTGGACCCGGGTCCGCGAGACCCCCCATGGAGCGGAATTAGATTTTTAATTAAAAATTATTAATCAAAATATATCATGTGGGGTATCCATCGATTCGTCTTGATGAGTAAAATATTTTGATTGGACCCGGGTCCGCGAGACCCCCCATGGAGCGGAGTTAGATTTTTAATTAAAGACTTTTAAACAAAATATATCATGTGGGGTATCCATCGATTCGTCTTGATGAGTAAAATATTTTGATTGGACCCGGGTCCGCGAGACCCCCCATGGAGCGGAGTTTGATTTTCCAACAAAGAGTTTCTATCAAAATATATCATGTGGGGTATCCATCGATTCGTCTTGATGAGTAAAATATTTTGATTGGACCCGGGTCCGCGAGACCCCCCATGGAGCGGAGTTAGATTTTCCAACAAAGAGTTTCTAACAAAATATATCATGTGGGGTATCCATCGATTCGTCTTGATGAGTAAAATATTTTGATTGGACCCGGGTCCGCGAGACCCCCCATGGAGCGGAGTTTGATTTTCCAACAAAGAGTTTCTAACAAAATATATCATGTGGGGTATCCATCGATTCGTCTTGATGAGTAAAATTTTTTGATTGGACCCAGGTCCGCGAGACCCCCCATGGAGCGGAGTTAGATTTTCCAACAAAGAGTTTCTAACAAAATATATCATGTGGGGTATCCATCGATTCGTCTTGATGAGTAAAATATTTTGATTGGACCCGGGTCCGCGAGACCCCCCATGGAGCGGAGTTTGATTTTCCAACAAAGAGTTTCTAACAAAATATATCATGTGGGGTATCCATCGATTCGTCTTGATGAGTAAAATTTTTTGATTGGACCCAGGTCCGCGAGACCCCCCATGGAGCGGAGTTAGATTTTCCAACAAAGAGTTTCTAACAAAATATATCATGTGGGGTATCCATCGATTCGTCTTGATGAGTAAAATATTTTGATTGGACCCGGGTCCGCGAGACCCCCCATGGAGCGGAGTTTGATTTTCCAACAAAGAGTTTCTAACAAAATATATCATGTGGGGTATCCATCGATTCGTCTTGATGAGTAAAATTTTTTGATTGGACCCAGGTCCGCGAGACCCCCCATGGAGCGGAGTTAGATTTTCCAACAAAGAGTTTCTAACAAAATATATCATGTGGGGTATCCATCGATTCGTCTTGATGAGTAAAATATTTTGGTGGTCTCTGTTTTCAGTTGTACCAACCATGGTACAATTTTAAATTTTCAAACAAGGTATATTGTGTTGGACATCTATAAACTCGTCTCGATGAGATAAACATTTCGGTGACCATTTTAGAAAATTTCTCGGCAATGGAGTTTTATTTTCTTGTACAAGTTTTATTTTCAAGTTATTAACAAGTTTTATTTTCTTGTACATCCAATCTTGGCACATTATACATCGCAAAAAAATGGGGAAACCTCCCAAAAAGGAGGTTTCCCCATTTTTTTGCCCTCTTTTTAAGGAAAAAGAGATTAAACCATTAGCAGTTTTCCTCAGTCCATTCTTTGTAGGCCACCACCATAGCTTGGCCACATCGAAGGTCTCTATGGTGCTTCCCACAAGTTGAAGTCTCATTTCGATTCAAAAGTTCGAATCGAGGACAGCCCAACACTTCGAGATCAACGTATTTAATTTTCAGTCCATCCAAAATTTTGGCAAGGTGTTTGTTTCCCTTTATGGCAACATACGGTCTCTTTTTGCTTTTGTAATTCTCGCAAAGTTCCGATATTACAAAGCCCACCATCATAGAGTGCATGTATCCACCAATTGCCGGCAGTCCATGGATTTTGTCAAAGACATGCTGAGCCATGTTTTCTTCATAAACTGTCTTTGGCAGCGAAGAAAGTTTAAATTGGTAGGATCCAAATTTTGAATACCGTCCAGGAAACGTAAAGGCCAATTCACGGCATTCAAATATGCCGTTTACGATGTATCCATCGGCGTTGAGATAGAGACAAATTTTGCTATCCATTTCGCTCGTAAGAGAGAAAAGATCGCTAGTCAGAGAGTGTGTGAAGCAGACTGCCAGAGAGTCGGTCTTTTATACCTCTCAGGCAGGATGTTGCACAATGTGGCGCAATGGGACGATCACGTGATGATTGAAATGGCCAAGAAATACCGTAGCAACAGGCCGTTTCCAAATCTTGGGAAAATGAAATTGGCGCAGTGCCAAACATGACGTCAGGTTAAAATAAAGTTGACACTGCAATTTCTTGGAACCAGCAACTTTAGAATTTCTTGGAACCCACAACTTTAGAATTTCTTGGAATCGCAACTTTAGAATTTATTTGTGCTGTCACAATTTGCAAGAGTTTGAACAGTATCCAGCGTTGGGAAAGACTTGACTTGACGAGACATCAACATCTATATTTTTTTCAGCGTAGATTAAAGTTTGAAATCTTTGGAAATCCTCTACAGCTTCGACTTGACCTTTAGACAACATTGAAAGTACACCCACAAAACTAAATTTGCTCTCCACCCATTCTTGGCTCCCATCCCATGAAAAAAAATTTCGCCATTTTGAAAACATCCTGTTTCACTTCCTGCTTGAGCAGTATATAAGGCCGAGACTTGAGCCTTCAAATCATTCAGAACCAGCGATCCTCAACTGCCAGTTCTCTCTGCTCTTCAAACCATGGATGAAAATCTCGATTACAATCCCATCTTCTCTGACGACGACGACTTTGCCGAAGTGAATATCCATTTGGCGCCTTCACCATCGCCTCCGACACCCACTGCTGTGGATTTTGATCTACCGAGCCTAATTTCTCCACTGCCACCCACACCTGAGCCTCCACTCCATGAGCCAGCCTCTCCACCCATGCTTGTAGACTCACCCCCTGACAAGAAACTCAAGCCACGCTCGATCGTACAGATGGCCCCCTCTCGCGTCTATCCACCAAGAAGTCACTCCAAACCAACGAAACGGTTCACCAAATCTCCCGTCTCGAGGCCCTCCCAGCCATCCAGCAGCCGCACCAAGGACTCTTGCCAGACATCCGTCGCCTCCAACTCCTCGAGGGCGTTCAAACCATCCGATCCATCTCCAAAACCCAGCGTCTCCAGCGACGCTCATCCACAAAGGCCTCCTCCAACCATTCAAGAGACGAGCCATCCACGAAAAAAGTACGAACCGAGGCGTAAAATATATTTTTCTGGCCGGCATACCCACTCATTTGCTGTGCTTTGCATAAGAAATGACGGCCACACCCTCACAAATGGGTACGTTTTCCGAGCTGTCGATGGACCCATCCGCCCTCAAGTGCTGCTGGAGCAATTGTATGAGATGAGAGTGCGCAATTTGGTGTTGACAGACGCTGTCACAAAAACCAAATGGGACGAGGTACTGGCGAGGCTGCCGCAATTTCATCATGCAAAGGACCTGAAAACGGTCGTTTTGAAACAAGATGCCACCCGACCCTTGGGCAGATGTGTATACTGTTCACATGAGAACTGTCATCGGTGGATAGCGGTGACGGGTGGCATTTCAAAGTTTCTTCATATAACGATGGAACCAATTCCTCACCATTAAACGTGAGTGCATCTCATCCCTTGTAAATCATTTGAACATGTATATTTTTGTGGGTAGACGTCCAATAAACGAGTTTTTTATGAATCTGTGTTTTTTATCTCTTTACAAAATGAATACATTGCGACCCTCTATACCATGCATCAGTGAAAATGTGTGTGTGAGTTTATCCCGTTTGCACAGTGTTGAAACGAGTCTCTCCCCCCAGGAACCATGGTAAGAATCGAGTGGCGTGGTTTGACAACTCCCCCCCATCCATGTGATGCAGTCACTCGAAAAAATAGCTGAGCACCGTGACCTCTGCAAAAAAAACTCTTTTACGCAAAACGAGCCTGGGAGTAATATCCCTGGGATTCCATTGGATGGCTAAATGATTCAATCTATTTTTTTTAATGTTTTTTTTTTTACAATAATGGTTTAAGCTTGAGCTTTAAGGGGGGTCGATTCCAAAAGGCCCCGTAGCATGACGTCAATGACAGGAGCCGTCAAACCAGACCCGCGACGCGGTTTGACGGCTCTCGACGGCTCTCGACCTACTCGTCACGCAGTCACTCGAAAAAATAGCTGAGCACCGTGACCCTTGCAAAAAAAATTTAAAAACGCAAAACGACAAAATGAAATGCACAAGTCTCGATTCTCACTGCTCTGTCGCGACGCTGTTTTTTGAAATGTTCCCACTGCCTTGTCGTGACGCATATTTTAGTTGATGTGTGACGATGAAATGACCAATTTTGGCCAGTAAACTTGCAAAAAAAAACTGGTGAGCCTCCGCAGAAGCCATTTCAAAACATAAACAATTGATTTCAATGTGTGTGTGTAACCAATGTTGACGAGCCAAAAAAACTGGTGAGGCTCCGCAGAAGCCATTTCAAAGCAAAAAATGTGATTTCAATGTGTGTGTTCTCAAGTGTTTTGCGCCACAACGCCCAATGTTGGCATCGTGTGTATCTTAAAAAAATGGGACGAGTCCCCAAATAGGGGGACTCGTCCCATTTTTTTTAAAAAAAAATCGCTTTGACATAGAGTTAAATTTCGATGGTTTGTCGGCAAAGGGGGCAAGTCTTTTGACTGCTAGTGCGCATCCAATCGACCAGACATTTTTCATGAAATTCATGCTGGCAACGAGTACGATGAGGCATTTCCATCATCTCTTCCAAGCAAATCGGGCAGGTCTCGGGTGGGGCGTAATACCAATTCTCGAAAGGTAACGAAAAGAGACAATTGCGAATTTCGCTGGCTAGGCGAATCCGTAAAGCCTCTGTCACGTGATATCCTTTCGAGAACCACTCACCGACAATAGTTGTCAGCCATCGCATTCCAAAGCAATTAAAAGTCATGAAAGCTGGGCTCACATGACTCAAATCAGTTTGGAGATGCAACTCTTGATCGATAAATCTCTTAAAGACGCCTCTCACCCGCCTCACATCGGAATAACCATCTGGGTCGAGGAATCGAAGCACTGGATGCGCCTCGTCCCCCAATTCCACGACCTCTGGCTCTCCCATCAACAGCACCTCCCGAGGGAAAGAAAAAGATGGAAATGCCTGATCCGGTGTCAGGGGAAGCAAATTTCTCACAATGAAATGATTTACCATCTCGAAATGACTCTATATCAAAATATAACATTTTCCTCGGCGTACAAGCCCTTTTATAGACACACAGAGGGCGCTGATGCATTTTCAAGATGCCCTGTGACAAAACATCCGGTCCAATAAAACCCTTTCCAGATGCGTTTCCAAGAAATCTAGCGACAAAACACATCCGCCCGATGCAGTTTTAGAATCTCATGTGACAAATGACCGGATGCGCTTCCAAGAAATGGAGCAACACAACACATTTAGCAGATGCACTTTTAGGACGTCACCGGATGCATTTCCAGGAAGTTGTGCGACAAAACACATTCGCCAGATGCAGTTTTAGGATATCACCGGATGCATTTCCAGGAAATTGTTCGACAAAACACATCCCCCAAATACACTTTTAGGATGTCACCGGATGCATTTCCAAGAAATGGTTTGACAAACACATCCCCCAAATACACTTTCAGGATATCACGTGACAGGACATTTGTTTGAAACAACGTCATCACTGGATCCAGAGGATGTGACCGTATCACCCAACCCAGGATATTTTGAAATCTTTGTGAGGGATGTGTCACGTGGATCATGTGAAAACTTTTGAAATGACCTGGTTCTCAAATCCTGGGGCTGGGGGATTGAGATTTGAATTGAATTCCAACGTCATTGGCCCAGTTACATTCTGGCGATGCGTTGAGAGTGTGTCGAGACTCGAGGCTTGGCTCCAACCCTCCACTGAAGAAAACTAAACCGGAAGTGGGCGTGGCCAAACGTCAATGACTGCTTATGATAACGACCACCCAAAAAGTTGCGTTTCCAAAATTTCAAATTCCGTCTCGAGAAAATTTTTTGCTCGACTCAAAATCTCAGGACGAGTGAAAAAATTTTTTTAACCGGAAGTGGGCAAAGGTCAAACGTCAACGACTGCCTATGATAACGACCACCCAAAAGTTGCGTTTCGAAAATTTCAAATTCTGACTCGAGAAAATTTTTTTGCTCGACTCAAAATCTCTGGACGAGTGGAAAAAAAAAAAAAAAAAAAAAAAAAAAAAAAAAAAAAAAAAAAAAAAAAAAAAAAAAAAAAAAAAAAAGTGTTACTATATATAGACATAAAATATCGCTCGTATAGTCTTACACGTTTTAGCACAGAATATGAGCGTTTTCAAAAATGTCATTTTTCATAAAAAAATACCCTTTTCTTTAAAAAAACGGATCCATTTTTCAATCTCAACGATGAAAAGACCCTTTTCAAAAAATATCATATTTTCATACATCGACGCCCTTTTTCTTTTCAAAACGGATCCATTTTTCATTTTCAGCAGTGGTTTCAAACTGAATCCAGCAACTCATTTTTTTTTTTTTTTTTTTTTTTTTTTTTTTTTTTTTTTTTTTTTTTTTTTTTTTTTTTTTTTTTTTTTTTTTGAAAGATGCTTTAAATAAAGGAGCATCGAATTGCTGGATTCAGTTGGATTTGAATTTTGTTTTTCAAGCTCGATCCTCGAGAATGAGCCTGACAGCTTTGCAAAAGAAATTGGGTTCTTCCTACCGGAGGTGGAAGAAAAAGGATATCGAATGTCCAATTTGCTCTGACAAAGTAACGCTGGCAGAGTATATAAAGACTCATGCAAAATCCAAACATGGTCTTAATGAAAAAACTGATTGCATTTTTTGTGGAAAACACACATTTTCTGCGAATCATCTCAAAGTAAACAACAGCCACGTTGAAAAATGCTTTGCCCGCCTGAGAAAAAACAACCGAAAAAACAAAAAAGTTTGCTTTATCCAAATGGACGACACTCCCATTGCTGCTGAAACCAGTGCTGCCTCTGAAATGGATTCTCTCGAAAGCTCCATTCTCAGATTATGTGACTGCGCTCCATTTCATCCCTCATTACTTTATCGTCGACTCAACCATCGAGACATGGAGGAGGAGGCGCAACAGGCTGGATTTTACGAAAACTACCCGGGTGACTTTCAAGAGTTGGCAGACACGGGATCGTATGCCGCGTTTGATGAAGAGAGCAATTTGGGTCGCGAGCCCTTGGCCCTGTTTCGAATGTATTTTTCCGGCAATTGGACACTCTATCATGTTTTTATTCGATCGTATGCCTTTTCTAGTTTCAAAACTCACATGTCTGCTGCCTTTGACGCCAGTGCAATGGTCGTGTCGTCCTTTTGGTGTTTGTGCGACGGTTGCTCGTCCGACCAGCCCGAAGCCATGGATTGTGATAAACTCCATCGCCACATGATTGTGGCCGTGCGAGATCGAGACGCCTACCTCAACGCTTGGATGCGCATCCGCGTGACGTTTGAATCCGAGCGCTATTGCAAAGGCCACAAACGGATCGTGTCGGCCATGCATTTGGCCAATACCATCAACTACGTATCGAGCGAAAAAGCAGCTCAAAGTTCTGGATCCAAGCGACCGGGCGGCGTGGAGCGAGGACATTTTTACATCAATCGCCCGGTGTACAAGCATGCCGTCTGGTCCATGGTCTTGTTGTGGCCGACGGGCTCCACGGAATTGATCCAGCAAAAGCTTCGCAATCATGTAGTCCTGGATTGGAAAACGGAAACCTACTGGTCGTCCGGTGCGAAAAAATACCGGGTTCGCGTGCTCGACGTCATACCGGAGCTTCGAGATTGTCCTGCTTCTGTACGATGGGATTACGAACCGCATCCCGAAGGAGAACACAAATTGTACTGGACAGAGACGGATATCATGCGCGTCCGACCCACGCAGGCAAGCTTCGAGAATCGCGTGGCGGCAATGACACATCAGATTGGAGTGGGTAATTCTTGGCGTCAACGCATGAAGGACGTCTACTACACGCTCAATAAACAACAAGTCTTTCAAATGCACATCTTGGAGCGTGCGTCTCAGAAACAAGGTGTGGAGATGCATAAGCTCTATGCCAGCATCGACGCGCTGGAACGAGAAAATGAAGCGCTGAAACGAGAAAATGAAACTCTGAAGCGTAAAATTGAAGAGTTGGAGCAGAGATCCACCATCACCAACCATTTCAAAGTTCACGCGGCCGCGGGTTCCACGTTCGTCGTGCAACCTCAGCTGGAGCGCGCCCCATCGCCTGGAGGGCCATCAGAGATTGGAGGCTCTGGGAATTGATTTTCAAAAGGAAAAGGGTGTCGATTTATAAAAAAAAAAAAAAAAAAAAAAAAAAAAAAAAAAAAAAAAAAAAAAAAAAAAAAAAAAAAAATGAGTTGCTGGATTCAGTTTGAAACCACTGCTGAAAATGAAAAATGGATCCGTTTTGAAAAGAAAAAGGGCGTCGATGTATGAAAATATGATATTTTTTGAAAAGGGTCTTTTCATCGTTGAGATTGAAAAATGGATCCGTTTTTTTAAAGAAAAGGGTATTTTTTTATGAAAAATGACATTTTTGAAAACGCTCATATTCTGTGCTAAAACGTGTAAGACTATACGAGCGATATTTTATGTCTATATATAGTAACACTTTTTTTTTTTTTTTTTTTTTTTTTTTTTTTTTTTTTTTTTTTTTTTTTTTTTTTTTTTTTTTTTTTTCCACTCGTCCAGAGATTTTGAGTCGAGCAAAAAAATTTTCTCGAGTCAGAATTTGAAATTTTCGAAACGCAACTTTTGGGTGGTCGTTATCATAGGCAGTCGTTGACGTTTGACCTTTGCCCACTTCCGGTTAAAAAAATTTTTTCACTCGTCCTGAGATTTTGAGTCGAGCAAAAAATTTTCTCGAGACGGAATTTGAAATTTTGGAAACGCAACTTTTTGGGTGGTCGTTATCATAAGCAGTCATTGACGTTTGGCCACGCCCACTTCCGGTTTAGTTTTCTTCAGTGGAGGGTTGGAGCCAAGCCTCGAGTCTCGACACACTCTCAACGCATCGCCAGAATGTAACTGGGCCAATGACGTTGGAATTCAATTCAAATCTCAATCCCCCAGCCCCAGGATTTGAGAACCAGGTCATTTCAAAAGTTTTCACATGATCCACGTGACACATCCCTCACAAAGATTTCAAAATATCCTGGGTTGGGTGATACGGTCACATCCTCTGGATCCAGTGATGACGTTGTTTCAAACAAATGTCCTGTCACGTGATATCCTGAAAGTGTATTTGGGGGATGTGTTTGTCAAACCATTTCTTGGAAATGCATCCGGTGACATCCTAAAAGTGTATTTGGGGGATGTGTTTTGTCGAACAATTTCCTGGAAATGCATCCGGTGATATCCTAAAACTGCATCTGGCGAATGTGTTTTGTCGCACAACTTCCTGGAAATGCATCCGGTGACGT